>JAPDVR010000011.1:2738218-2990718 GCA_026230005.1 Gila orcuttii
CAACACACAAACACAAGTTCACACTAGGGATTCAATTTACACAAATTCCCATGATCGATCGCCGTTTAAATTAGCGATCAATTAATTGTTAGCCTTAAAGCTACAATATGTAGTTTTATTTCTCAGCTAGGGGTCGCTAACCTACGCCTTTGTTATTGTCAGAGGTTAGCGACCCCTAGCGGCAAGCTAAAACTACATATTGTAGCTTTAATTGATCGTTGATTAATCGTTGTTATCCCTAATTCACACACAGGCGCACAATTCCAGATCTCCAGCTGTGGTCTGAGCGAGAGATAAACTCTTACCAGCAGTGAATGCAGAGAGCGGAGATCTTTACTGGAGTTAAAGGTCCTCTTCAAAACCTCCTCAACACACTTATCTTCACATAATCTCTACAGGAGAACAGAACGAGAGCTGAGAAAACTGACAGCATGTATACAGACGGGGTTAAAAACATCCCATTATTAAATGTGCCGTTTTTAGTTGATGTGTGAACAAAACTTCACTAAACACTATAGTAGCGCCTGCCATCCAATAATAACAATAAGCTCTTGTTATGAAAGAGTCTCAGCTTTCATACGGTTTCACCGATCATCTCTTCCTCTTTACAACTAATTACAGCAGCAAATAAACATTAGAAGAAGAAGATTTGTCTCGATGCCCAGCCCTTTCTGCTTTCCTGTGAGCACAAGTCAGGTCACCTTTATTTATATAGCGCTTTTACAAAAGATTGTTTCAAAGCAGCTTTACAGAGATAACAGGAAAATAATGCAACAAATTTCGTGTCACAGTGTCATAGAGTGAGTTGCACCAATAAGGATTAAATTAAACAGAGTTTAGAGCTAATCTAGGATTTGTTGATCTGGGCTTTATTTTAAATAGAGTTGTGTTGCACCACTTTATTTTAAACACAGATTGACAAATCGGTGATTAGAAATCCAGGATCAAAATGATGGTTTAAATGTAAACCTGCTTATTTTTAAAAAAGGTTTAAAGTTGGGTGCAACAGAATTATTAGATAAATCTTGATTTAATCTAGATTTAAGATTAATCCTGGTTGGTGCAGCCCACTCAGTCCACCTTAAGTATATCCAGTGATGGTTCATTTTTGTTGTAAACAAAGTGATTAATTTGGAGATGTTAGTAGCGTCTGTACCGTGACGCTGCGGTTCCACTCGTTGGAGAACCGGTGATCCGGGAAGTCCTGAGGCAGACGGAGCCGATCGAGAACCACATCCACATACTGAGCGAACGACAGCGAGCTGAAGAGATGAATCTGTCTGTGAGAGAACCGAGACTTCACTCGCTTCTCCAGCAGCTCCAGCACGTCCTGCAACACACACACACACACACACACACACACACACACACACACAGGAGGATCAGCAGTGGCTTCAGTAGATCACATCGTGTCAGAGTGACCAGGGCTTCAACAACCAATCAATTAGCATCGTTTCACACTCTTGAATAACTTTTAAACATAATATACAGGATATAATATACATAATCTTTATACAGGAGTTACTGTATGTGTGTCCAAAACACCTGTACAACGTCTGTCGCCATGGTTACTATAGAATAATGCCGATAGTACGTCATTGACAGGCGACAAGTGAACACAGACGAGCCATTATTTAAAATTGGAATTTCTCTGAAATTAAAAATCTTTGGGAACTTTTGGGATATTGTAAGTACACAACTGCAGGAAATATATCACACTGTGCAAGTGCTTTTTGGATATTTTATTCTTAAAAACATCAATGATCTCTAGAGATCATTTTAGGAATAAATGCAGATTCAGAATTTAAGTGAGTGTTTCTGCTCGAGAGTGTTTGACTAAATTGATATTTCTTTTAGTGCAACTTTACAGCTATCTATGATTTCAGATTACACAAAGCATCAACATGAAAAGTAAGTTCTGCTGTTTTACACTTAATCTGTTAAACTGAATCACATCTGACTATTGCACTGAGAGCGGCACGTTCAGTAAAGTCTGAGGCTGTTGAACAGAGTTTCACACTCTGGTAAAAACACGCAGATAAAATATAAAAAAATCCCTAAGAAAATAAGTTACGCCATACAAACATCGATTATGATGCACACAGAATATAGAAAGCTCAAATGATGAGCAATTTGTAAGTTTGTTACACGTTTGTAAATATGGTTTTGCTAATGACTTTTTACTACTCCACTAGATTTAGTCATCTTGTTGAGATGACACTTCACATTTCTGTTTCGTATTCTCCTAAAACAAACACAGACCAGCAAACAGTGTAAGTTCCTGCTATTCTGCACATGGGAAACGTGTGTGACGAACGAAGCCTTTCATTTAAGAGGCTTTTTAAATACATGACTGAACTTTCTCTTTTTGACAAACCAGTATTTCATTTTATATTATACTTAAACTATTCTGCAGATGTTAAAAACTTAATATAATATTATTTCAACGTCCCGCTTAACATTAAAGATTATAGTTTGTTTTCAATTGTTATCAGCATCTTCTTTGACTCAAATAAAGTTACTAAAAATCTTTGTACATGTTTTGCTCTTGTGTCAGATGTGTTAGAGGAACTATGCCACATAATGCAAACACATTAAGAACTATAAAGAAACATGTCCTTGTAAAGACTGAATAAAATTCAAACATTATCGTTATACAGGAATTATGTTTGAACAAAAGTAAATTCAAGAGGTCAATTTATTACGAAAGTGTGTAAGGCATACAGGAAAAGAGACAATCAGCCATAAAGAACACAGAAATCCTCTCTCCTGGTCTATTGTGAAAGTTTATGTCGATATCAGTATGTAACGTGATATTTTTCCACTAATCGATGACCCGCTTTACATTTAGTTTCTTTGTTTTTGTACAGTTTATAAAGACTACTCTCTGAGCTGGGTCAAACATGTTCATAGGAATAATGAAAACATGAACAAATGCAGCATTTTGAGAATTAAATGTCCGTCCTTCTACATGACACTGCTTGAGACTAAACACATGAAGTTTCTTTTAGGAAATCTTTCTGGTCCGTCTACGCTGTGGGATCGCAAGACAACGACCCAACGACCCAACATGAAGAGTGAGTTATGCCGTTTTCTGTTCCCTATTCAACCATTACACTTCAAACTTTTCAAACCATTAAACTTTTCAAGCTATTACACTTCAAACTCTGCATTTCACCGCAGTCATAGATACACAGATCTTTTGTGTGTCTCTAAACAACTGTTACGTAAATGAATTACAGTTGATAAGTAGTAATTTTAAGTGAAAGATGAGATGATTCATGCCTTTTTTTTATTCTGTCCACACTAATACTCTGACTCCAGTGTTTTAGGCGTCTGTCTTTTAGGTTTGATCCAGAAAACAGACGTTGTGTTTTATGTCTTAATATTTTGTTCTCCTTTTTTTTATGAAAACTTGCAGTTTCTGTTCTCATCAGCAGAATACCAAAATGTTTTAGCATATCGTAAATTTCAATAGTTAGCTAGAAAATGCAAGTGAACTGTTTATTACTGTGATAACTTACAGTTATGTGTGAAACAAGCTCAGTCACATCAGAGCTGATTCTAGTGTTTATGGAAGAGTTATTGTCCCGCGTGTTTAACAGTGCTGGTGTTCTGGGCCTCATCAACGTTCACACCAGTCACAACGGTTTCATTGCAGTGGATTTCATTGTTTCAAAGTTTCATTGTACCATGTAACAGTTTGGAGACATTTGTTTTTTTTTATTTTATTTTATCTTTTTGTTTGCACTTTTCCTGAAACAAACTGTTTTAGAAACTGTTAACCATGTGATTGCACTGCTGTGTGTGTGTGTGTGTGTGTTTTCCTAACACTTTGCAAAACAACTTTGAAAAACAACTGTTTCCTAGAATCTGCTGTAACGTTAGTGAGCTCGAGGTGTAATGTTGGGCTGGTATGTGGTTATCGAATGCAGCACAAGGAACTCTTAAATATTTCATCTAATAAAACATCTATGTAGTAGAGATGCGCGGTTGGCGGTTATAGCCGCGGACTCCGCAGATAAACCGCGGATCGAGCGGATGACGTGACGAAAAAAAATATTTTAAGTAAATTCGGGCGGGTGGCGGGCGGTTTCTAGTCTCGCGGCTGTCATCAGCAGCGCCTTGTATCAGCGGATGGCGGGCGGGTGCGGTTTTGAAAATTGGTCAAAAACGTTGGTGCGGATGGATGGCGGACGGATGAGTTTTGTGATGCGGTCGCGGATGAAATAATGGCCCATCAGCGCATCTCTACTATGTAGTGTTTTTAAAAACACTGTAAAACAAAGGTATAAAGACATCTTTCTATCAGAGACCTTCACAATCTATGGTGTAAAACAAAATACAGTGCATCAGTGTACACCGATTTACCAGCAAATTACTTTATCACTTTTGTTTGAAGAAAAAACTGGTTAATCTCAGTAAGTGTGTGTTTTATGACCAATGAAGGTGTCACATCATTAGAGCATTATTCCTGAATTTGGTATTTAAATAAGATTTTGGATAGTAATAAAAATAAAAGACATTATACAATTCTAGTGTTACAATGGCTCCTGAAACATCTAGAGTAATGTGTGTAACACTGACAAGAACAGCAACAGCTGAACAGGACTGAACGGTTAACAGATGAAGAGCTTCACAATCCACGCCAGGAAATGAGCTTGACAAACTTTCTACATGAAGATTTTGTGAAACCGTACTTTCTGATGATCGTGTAGGAAGATTTGTGTTTGACAAGGGGTCTCACACACACACACACAACCCACACACACACACACAACCCACACACACACACAGTCAAACTCTACGCTATGGAACCTTACGAAGATTATACACTGAATGTGGTTATCTGCTTTTGACTGCCATAGACTTGGCATTTTTCTACACCAAACAAAAAATAAAATAATTGGTGTAGAAATTTGCGTTTCAATTGAGATAAGGTTTGGCATCACAAACAAATGTCAGTTTCCATAATGCACATTTTCCTCTGTCTCAGAGTGATACCGGGTTAATTTATAGCAAGTACATAGATAAGTCTTATGCTGTCCTCAATTAGGGATGCTCCGATTGATCGGACGCCGATCATGATCGGCCGATATTGGCTAAAAATAGATTGATCGGCGAACCCCAAAAGCGCCGATCAAAAAAGCCGATCACGTTACGTAAATTACTCGCACGACTTTTTCCCACCTGCATGCGTGGCGCACGGGCACACAACAGCAGAGTGGAGCTTGGCAGTGGCAACATGAGTTCTCCTTCACCGGAACGAATAGGGAGTCTCCCAACGGATTGAAGCGCGCGTCCGAGTGAAGACCGTGCACCGCGCGAGCCACAACAGAACGCGGTATCTGCGCCACTGATCGCTGCGGCAACGAGCACTTTGAACACTTGATAAAAAAAAAAAAAAACCATTTCAGCGCTAGATCGCCTCTTATTTAACAAATGAACAAAATGAATGCTCTGAGTTAACTGGAGATGTTTTTATTTATTTGTATTGGTACATTCCTGCCGCGAGATGTTTCAAAAGGTGTTTTTTTTTTTTATCTGACGTAGTTGGTTCCTCAACTACATCAGATTCAGATTATTTTATTTAATGCCATGTCAGCATTCAAAGCTATTTTCATGGCAAAAATTCAATTATAAAAATACAAATATCATATAAATACAATAAAACAAAACAAATATAAACAAGAAGTCATTTTATACAATATATATTTTTAAATGAACATATGATAAAAAATCCAAAACCTTTTCAGGCATAATCTCATTAAATATGTCCTTTAATGAAGTAACTTCATAAAAGAGCATTCTGCTCAACTACATCAGACGTTCATAATAATAACAGAAAAAAACCTGCCATAGTTTTGTCCTTTTATCAGTAGCCAGTTTTGGTGTAACAAGTTGTACATTTTGTTGCCAATTAGTAAATGTAGTGGGTGTATTAAGAGGATACAATTTCCAAATATGCCTAAGTGTAACTTGATCCCCTCCCATTAGGCTGATCTGATGTGTGTTGGTCTGCCTGACCCCTCTTTGTTTGGAATAATTTAATGTTACTCTGCCTTATTTGGGAAAGCTGGCCTACAGTAGCCTTAAGACATCTCATTTTCTAAATACAATTAAATAAACACATTTCTACAAATGGTGCAAACTCTGCTAGATTATAGATAAAAGATTCCCATTCCCCTGCCATTCTGTGATCGGCAGATCATGATTTTGGTGATCGGTAATCGGCCCCAAAAATGCTGATCGGAGCATCTCTATCCTCAATACATGAATGACAGTAGCAGCAGATTCTGATTCTGACAGATGGAGTTTACATATACGGTGAAATTAAACACTGTTTTTTGTTTTTACAATATATGCTTAATACTCAAAAATTGTGCATTGGTCAGTAAACCTTTTTTTTTTTTTAACCTATTTATAGTTCTGTTATTTCTATGTATTGCAGGATGAAATGGCTATGTATGAACTGGACAATACAAATGAGACTTTACTTACACCACAAGTAAGAAAAGAGACCAGACATGTGTTTTTGTGCATTTGTTGACCAATAGGATTTAATTACCACAGTCACATTTCTACCCAAGCACATGTTCAGTTATGATGAAACAAATGCAGAAATAACCCAGACAGAAAGAAACAAGTTTGCAGAGCAGACATAACGTTTTTCTCTGAATATCAATGAATGATCAGACTGTATTTCTGCTGACTGTGGGCTTGTTTTAGTCGAGTGTTTGGGTCTGTGACTGTCACCTGTTTTTTCCAAATGTTGAGGTCATGCTGGGCAAGAAGTGATGTGAATGTGACCTTATGACCATAGTTTGGTAAGATTTAACATTATCATGTGCTTTGCATGTGAAGTCAGCATAACTGAAGATGTGCTCGGCTAGAAATGTGACTCTGGTTATTAAATACTAAACAACACTTTTCGTGTTAATGCTTTGTGTAATCTGAAATCATAGATAGCTGTAAAGTTGCACTAAAAGAAATATCAATTTAGTCAAACACTCTCAAGCAGAAAGACTATCACTTAAATTCTGAATTTGCATTTATTCCTATAAACACTGAATGTTGACCGTTCTCAAAGAAGAGTCCAACAAACAAAATAGAGCAGAATAAGATTAACACTAGAGTGATAAAAACATCACTTACAAACTTTCAAATTGCTCACGAATGGATTGTGTATTATAAATGTTACTTTTCAATGTATGCTGTGCCCTCTTTTCTTATGCCCTTTTATGATGGACAGATGCACTTTTATGATGGATAGCTGCACTTTTATGATGGATAGATGCACTTTTATGATGGACAGATGCACTTTTATGATGGATAGCTGCACTTTTATGATGGATAGATGCACTTTTATGATGGACAGATGCACTTTTATGATGGACAGATGCACTTTTATGATGGACAGATGCACTTTTATGATGGACAGATGCACTTTTATGATGGACAGATGCACTTTTATGATGGATAGATGCACTTATGATGGATAGCTGCACTTTTATGATGGATAGATGCACTTTTATGATGGACAGATGCACTTATGATGGATAGATGCACTTTTATGATGGATAGCTGCACTTTTATGATGGATAGATGCACTTTTATGATGGACAGATGCACTTTTATGATGGACAGATGCACTTTTATGATGGACAGATGCACTTTTATGATGGATAGATGCACTTATGATGGACAGATGCACTTTTATGATGGATAGATGCACTTTTATGATGGACAGATGCACTTTTATCATGGATAGATGCACTTTTATCATGGATAGATGCACTTTTATGATGGATAGATGCACTTTTATGATGGATAGCTGCACTTTTATGATGGATAGATGCACTTTTATGATGGATAGATGCACTTTTATCATGGATAGATGCACTTTTATGATGGATAGATGCACTTATGATGGACAGATGCACTTTTATGATGGATAGATGCACTTTTATGATGGACAGATGCACTTTTATGATGGACAGATGCACTTTTATGATGGATAGATGCACTTTTATGATGGATAGCTGCACTTTTATGATGGACAGATGCACTTTTATGATGGATAGCTGCAATTTTATGATGGACAGATGCACTTTTATGATGGATAGCTGCACTTTTATCATGGATAGATGCACTTTTATGATGGACAGATGCACTTTTATGATGGACAGATGCACTTTTATGATGGACAGATGCACTTTTATGATGGATAGCTGCACTTTTATCATGGATAGATGCACTTTTATGATGGATAGATGCACTTTTATGATGGACAGATGCACTTTTATGATGGACAGATGCACTTTTATGATGGACAGATGCACTTTTATGATGGACAGATGCACTTTTATGATGGACAGATGCACTTTTATGATGGACAGATGCACTTTTATGATGGACAGATGCACTTTTATCATGGATAGATGCACTTTTATGATGGATAGATGCACTTTTATGATGGATAGATGCACTTTTATCATGGATAGATGCACTTTTATCATGGATAGATGCACTTTTATGATGGAAAGATGCACTTTTATGATGGACAGATGCACTTTTATGATGGATAGATGCACTTTTATGATGGACAGATGCACTTTTATGATGGATAGATGCACTTTTATGATGGACAGATGCACTTTTATGATGGACAGATGCACTTTTATGATGGACAGATGCACTTTTATGATGGATAGCTGCACTTTTATGATGGACAGCTGCAATTTTATGATGGACAGATGCACTTTTATGATGGATAGCTGCAATTTTATGATGGATAGCTGCACTTTTATCATGGATAGATGCACTTTTATGATGGATAGCTGCACTTTTATGATGGATAGCTGCACTTTTATGATGGATAGCTGCACTTTTATGATGGATAGATGCACTTTTATGATGGAAAGATGCACTTTTATGATGGAAAGATGCACTTTTATGATGGACAGATGCACTTTTATGATGGATAGATGCACTTTTATGATGGACAGATGCACTTTTATGATGGACAGATGCACTTTTATGATGGACAGATGCACTTTTATCATGGATAGATGCACTTTTATGATGGATAGATGCACTTTTATGATGGATAGCTGCACTTTTATCATGGATAGATGCACTTTTATGATGGATAGATGCACTTTTATGATGGATAGATGCACTTTTATGATGGATAGCTGCACTTTTATGATGATAGATGCACTTTTATGATGGAAAGATGCACTTTTATGATGGACAGATGCACTTTTATCATGGATAGATGCACTTTTATGATGGACAGATGCACTTTTATGATGGATAGCTGCACTTTTATGATGGACAGATGCACTTTTATGATGGACAGATGCACTTTTATGATGGATAGCTGCACTTTTATGATGGACAGATGCACTTTTATGATGGACAGATGCACTTTTATGATGGACAGATGCACTTTTATCATGGATAGATGCACTTTTATCATGGATAGATGCACTTTTATGATGGACAGATGCACTTTTATGATGGATAGATGCATTCACTGCCATTATAATGCTTGGAAGAGCCAGGACATTTTTTAATATATCTCTGATTGTATTTTAAAGCATAATCCGATTTAATTTTTGATACAGACTTAAAGGTGCAGTGTGTCATTTTTATCGGCATCTAGTGGAGAGGTTACGAAACCCAGCCATCAAAAGTTACGGTGGCCGACAGGAAGTGATGTCGTTGTCTGAGACAGCAGAGAATAGCCAGTTAAACAATGAGGTTTCTTTACAAGGATAAATAAAGAAATGATGTTTACTTTATTATTCAGTAAAACGATATGTTATTGTGAATATTATTGTTACTTGTTCATTATTGTGTCAGTATTTTATTCTCTGACTTTAGCAGCTTCTTTGCATGAAGAACAACATAGTGAAGAAGCGCGTTTGTCCGTTTAGGGCCACCGTAGAAACACATCGATGTAAGGAGACCCGCGCCTCATTCTAAGGTAATAAAAACATAACGGTTCATTATGTAAGGTCTTTATACACCACTGAAAACAGTTGTGTATATGATATTGCATTTCTGTCTACAGATCTATCTAAATATTACACAATGCACCTTTAAGTAATTTTTCATCTGATTTAGGAATGTTTAGATATTTGTAATGAAAAGCAAGACTAAATGACTGGGGAAGAACATCATGTTTAGCAGTGTACATCACTGTTTAAAGGGAAGAGTTGGAATATTTCATTAAATTAGAATATTAAACAAAAATAATGACAGATTAAATTCCAGAAACAATGGTTTCCAGAATCAAACAGTAGCAGTGCCTCACCCCCAATATAGTCCCAAGTCAATCTCTGCCTAGGAAATCGCCTAGTCTCAATCTGCATTGTTTTTTTTTTGTTGTTTTTTTTATCACTTTTGCTCACGACATGCTATCCGATTCCATTCATTATGCTAAACTAAGCTAGCGGTGGCGCTGCCAGACTAAGAAAATGCCTGCACTGAGACAAAAATGCGTTTGCCCACCTATCTAAATGTAGGGGAGACGGTGAATAACCCCTATTTCAAAAAACGGTGGCATGTTCCTTTAAGCGTGTTGTTGACTCGTGTGTGTGTGTGTGTGTGTGTACGCACCAGTCTGCAGGTCAGTCCCACCACAGCAACGGGCGTCTGTGCAGACTGGGACACGTCCAGCAGGTTATACAGCAGCGTCTGGTTCTTATGATGAGCGAACAGATCAAACTCATCCAGCAGGAACAGCACAGGACGACTGCTGCTCCGGTCACCTGACAGAACCAGAACAGCACGGCACGGAGAGAACACATACAACTATTCAAACACTTTCGTTACTTAATCAATACAACTGAAATAAAATATTAATATTGGATGAAAAACTAAATGGAAAAGTAAAAATGTTGCTTTGGCAGCTAAATAAAGTAGGTTTAAGTTGAAGTAGTAAAATTACTGAAAACAAATTAGAAATATGAAATATTTCAAATTAGAAATATTAAAATAAAATCAATTAAATTAAAATCTTAAAATACAAAATTTACAAAAATGACTAAATTACTAAAACTTTAATTTAAACAAAAATAATTTCAAATGAGAAATATTAAAATAAAATAAATAAAAGTATTAAAATAATAATAAAACATGTCAAAAATAATCAAATTAATAAAAGTTTAACGAAACTAACGAAAACTAATTCAAAATATGAAAACATATTATAACAGTATATAAATACTACTACAATAACACTGATTAGGGTATAAACTATAAATATAGTTTATTTCAAAATATCCATATATATTTAAATATTGAAGTATCTTGTGAGTATAAGGAGATCGGCTCGATCGGCTAAGTGGGCAGAGGTAAAGAGCTCTTTGGCACATTTTTCTTATTTTGAGTCTCTGATTGGTGGAATACTCTGTACTGCATCATGGGTAATGTAGTTTCCCCCCCCCACATATTCCGCTGTTAAACACAATTATTTTAAAACAAGTTTAAATAATGCAGGCTACAAAAGCAAAAAAGTCAGATTAAACTCATAGCTCACAGAAGGGCTGTCTTTAAAGGTTTATAAGTTATCTATAAAAATAAATGCATCTATGGAGTATTCGTGCAGGAAGCTTTCTGTGCCGAACTGAGTTCCTCTGTCTTCTTGCGCTTTGAATGGTTTAAAATCACATTAAAATGGGCACATTGGAATCAATAAGCAAGTATCCGATTCCAGAACAGTGATGAAGCCTGACCTTTCTTGAGAGCTTCCAGAAGAAAAGCCAGATTCTCTGCAAAACTCCCCTAAAACACAGAAAAACACACTTTTTCAGTAAATAATGACAGAACGTTGGTTTTTGGGTAAATGATTTCAGCGTCACACTCACAAACACTTTGTCTCCTACGACGTTCTCCAGGTGCAGCTGGCGAGTGATTTCTTTCAGAGCGATTTTGTCGTCCGTCTGCAGAAGACCTGCGCTCAGAAAACCGGCGTGTAAAAATGTAATGTCTCTGTCACAGTTTAACACTCACAGCAGGAACTCACACACACGCATGAACTCACCGTTCAGCTCCACCAGAAGAACATTCTTCTGCACCTCCTTCAGACTCATGAGCTCTCTGAGGACACAACCCAGCAGCTGCACACACACACAGCGCACACAACACACGTAAGCACACACACACACACACACAAAGTACAGAATTATTATTATTATTTATATAAATATATTATATAACAAGTGAGGACAATATTAATATTTAAAACTTTATAAAGTAGAATAACTAGCTTCTGGCCAAACAAACATACGGATCTGACTAAAGGCCAATTTATACTCCTGAATCGGGAGTGCACAGTAGGTACGGCGCAGCATACGCACAGACGTGTACCATACGCCGTACCCTTCGCATTACACTGACGCGCACCTCCTCAAACATGTAAGATCTGTGATTGGTTGGCTTGGTAGCATTGCGTTTCCTCCTACGCATTTCCGGCATGTTCTTCTGCACCACCCGCCATTTTTAAATTCAGAAGTTCAGTGAAAACTCAGTGAAGAAACATGGAAATGGACCGAGTGACCGAGCGATGAGCTCCAACTCCAACATGACTCTCTTTCAGTCGCCATTGCTTGTAGTAGCCTAAACTCAAAACAGCCGCGAGGAATCTAAACACAGTGGAATATTAAAACCCTCCCCCGCCAACTAGCATTCCGGCGCTGTAAGTGCAGAGCAACACAGACATAACGCAGAAGTATAAATGCTCACGACGGCGTCAATGCAGAAGCATAAAAAAAAAGAGTACTACGGTAATTCCGATGTTATGAATTTCGCAAGTTGTGGTTTATACGCAAGTAGAGACTGCATTTGGTCGGAAGCTAGAAATTTACTTTGTAACGTTTTAAATATGAATATTCTTCTTACACAAACTCATCGGTTTGCTTCAGAAGGCCTTTATTAACCCACCAGAGCAGTGTGGAGTTCATGACGGATGGATGCATGTTTATAAAGCTTGGAAGAGCCAGGACATGTTTAATATAACTCCGATTGTATTCGTCTGAAAGAAGAATGTCATATACACCTAGGATGACTTGAGGATGAGTAAATCATGGACTAATTTACATTTTAAAGTGAACTAATCCTTTAAAGGGACTGTCAGTAATTACTTTCCCTCATGTTGTTCAACCCCGTAAGACCTTCGTTCATCTTCAGGACACAAATTAAGATATTTTTGATTAAATCTGAGAGCTGGCTCACTCCTCCATAGGCTGCTATAGGTAATTGAAACTTGCCGGCCCAGAAAAGTTAGTAAAAACATGGTAAAAATAGTCTGTGAGATAATGCGCAAGAACTGAGAAGAGGACGCTCACGATCATTTGATGGGAAAGTGTGAAAGGTAAGCCATTCATTTTGCTGCATTGGTGAGGCACTTTTAAGTTTTCTTGTTGGTTTCTCACGATTTGGACATCCAGGAAATGCACACTTCACACCGAGACCCGTCTGTGTCCTCATCTCAGTTCTCACGCACGCTCTAGTGAACTCACTCGAGGCACACACAGAAGAAAATCAATAGTTGAATAACATCGTTATTTTGGGGTTTTTTTGCGCACAAAAAGTATTCTCGTCGCTTGATAAACTTAAGATTGGGCCACTGTAGTCACTTGGACTATTTTAACGATGTCTTTAATAACTTTTCGAGGAACAAGTTTCAATCCCTTAGAAGCCTATGGAGGAGTGATCCAGCTCTCAGATTTAATCAAAAATATCTTAGTTTGTGTTCCGAAGATGAACGAAGGTCTTAAGGGGTTGAACAACATGAGGGTGAGTAAATACAGACAGAATTTTCATTTTTGGGTGAACTATCCCTTTAAAGGAAGAAGGATTCTTATTGGCTGTCAATGTTTTATCCTCCATCAGCTGGAAAAAAAATTATTCCACCGATATCGTACCTCTGTGTCGTTATCATTTCAGTTGTTGTGTGGACTTCACAATTATTAACTTTATAGTTACAGTTATCAGGCTTCTCAGTTTCATACCATAGTTTTCCCGGATCCTCGAGGACCAACGATGAGGACAGAGTTACTTTCTCCATGAACAGCAGTGCGTCTCAACAGCTCCAGCAAGTGCCTGAACACACACACACACACACACACAGTTAGAATCAACACACACACACAGCGTTAGAATCAACACACACACACTCTCTCTAACACATACACACACACACACACAGTGGTATTGTGTAATGAACACACTTGTGCTGTGAGTCCAGACCCGAGGGTTGATCCGGCAGCTTCTGATGACACAGTCTCTCTCTCAGGAGCTTCTGAGCCTGAAGACACGAACACAACAGTAAACACACTAATAACTGTAGAAACACAATCAGAGGAAACTGTAATACACACTGACTGACCAGAGACACACACTGAGCTTCAGTGAGAGCGGCGGATCTGCGCTTGCTCATCTTCACCTGCACACATTCAACATCTCAATTAATAATGTGCAGATGTTTACCAACATTTGACTGCAATTATTATAAATACATGCACAAAAACAGTATGTTGGACAAATATACAGCAAACACTATAGTAGATAAATATACAGTTACAGACTAAATCAGATAGATAGCATAGACTTTTTTATATTCATTAAAAACTTTTTCCCCAACATCAAGGATCTAGAAATATATATGAATGATTAAAGTATTTTATTTTTAGGCCCTGTCACTGCTCAGCATTAAGTGTTTTGCTGTGTTAATACACTTTCTTTGTTTTATTTTAATTAATGCAGTCTGACTTGGTGAATTTTGAGTGTGATTTAAAAATATATATATTCCGTGTTATTTCTAAATTAATATGAGTTCATAAGATTTGTGATTGCACACATTTGTCTTTTGCACACTTTCTATAATATTTACTCGTATTTACTTTGTTGCACTTCATGTTGTCTTTGTCCTGAAACGTTATTTCATCTTTCTGTATTCTTATATGTTCAGCCATGACTTATACAAGACTTAGAAACATAATTTAAGAGTTTAAGATACAGTTTAGTATGTCACATGGCAGGACGCTTATTTAGCTTTAGGACGCTTTAGCGTAATTTAACAACCAGTGAAATTATGTAAACTGCTATTAAAAGTATATAAACTCACCCACAAATGTCCAGAGATTTCGCGCCAGTAACAGTTCTGCCTCGCGTATTTCCGGGACACACCGCGTCGTATTTCCGGTGGCCACATGAGGCGCTGTGCGGCCCAAAAACTGAACATCACTAAAAAGCACTTAAACCTATTCATAGTACCTAGTACTACATTATATCGTAAATAGTTTACATTTAATAAATAATTACATTTAAAAAAGGCTGAATGCACAAACAAATGGGAATCAACAGAAGAGAATGTAATAATGGCAGTGAATCTAATGAATTTAGTTCCATTCATGAACTCTTTAGATTGTTGAATTTAGATCCAGAAATGCAAAATGGCCTGACATTGTTTATGACACCTGTCTGATGAATGATTTACCATTAAACTGCAATGAAATACCATTAGCCCTTAGCTGTATCTGCTTACTAGGCCGTGGGAGTTTACACTTGGTATCTTATAGGCTACATGAAATCTAAACAAGCAAAAATGATTTTAGTTCAGTAAATAATTTCAGGGTTGCCAACTCCCACGCATCTGGCGTGACACTCACGCATTCAGCCTCAATCTCACGGTCTCACGCTCAACAAAGAAATCTCACGCTAAATTAGACATTCTTCTGTGCTGTTTTTTTTTTTTTTTTCACTCATGTGCACTAATTTCCGAATTACTATAAGCAAGTTCAGGCTCTTAACTACTGATTGGACCACTGCATTTTCTAACGCAGATAAAAATCGCGGACAAAGAGGACACTGACACCGACAGACTAGACAGAGAAGGTTACTTTTGATATGGAACAAATTCTCAGCTGTCAGATTCTGTCAATATTTCCAACGTTTTGGCCCTTTTAAATGTGACAGATCGCTGTAGCGCGTCAGTTCAAATGGCACGTGATACAGTAGCCTACAACCCCCAATCTCACTCTGAGCAAAACTCAAAAGTTGTCAACTCTGTAATTTATTTACAGTATTTTGCATCATGACATATAAGAAACATATTTTTAAAGGTGCCATATGTAAAAATTGAGGTAAAAATATCCAAAAAAATGAGCTACACGTATCAAAAGAATGAGAAGAAATAAGTGCAATGATGTCATTAAAAAAATGACAAGTTATAGTGCTGCCGAGATATAAACCTGAATTAGCATGCTAAATTACTAGCCCCGGCCCGGCCGGTGTCTAATACCAGTTTCGGCCATGGGAGGCGGTATGCGGGCAACATACATAACCACCAGCCAAACTGCAACACACGAATAACTAGCACAGCTTGTATCTCTTTAATCTCTAAAAATCTCCAAATGCTCCACGTGAAACTGCGGTCTTACTACAGTGTCAATTGATTTGATTAATATGCGCGAGGGAGAGAGAGCAGGACCGCGCTCGTGTTGTTTGTAGACGTGAGAGTGCGCGCGCGCGCGTCTCTCTCTCTCTCTCTCTCTCTCTCTCTCTCTCTCTCTCTCTCTCTCTCTCTCTCTCTCTCTCTCTCTCTCTCTCTCTCTCCTCGTAACCGTACGTTCACACCGGCGTCGCTCTGACGTAGATCGAACGCGTGGTCTTTTTTAAAACTGTATTTAAAGGTGCCACAAAGCAAACAAGCATGTCGATCATTATTTTTGCAGAATATTGATCGATGGAAAGAACTTAACTATTATAGTGACATGCTTGCTAATGAAATAAACAAATTAAAAGCCATTTGTGTGGTGTGGCTTTTGTGTTCATGGTTAAGTGCTATTATAATTTGCATTTCCGCTGAAAAAGAAGTGTTCTAGCACGAAAATATTGCCTATAAATAGTGTTGCGCGCCTTCTTATCAAATTCAAATGATCATCCTCCTCTATTTTGCTTGGGAACTAATGTGATCGGAACCAAAGTTTACACGACTGCGTTCTCTGGACTCCTCTCAAACGGAGCACTTCTATATTCCGATTGGTTGCCGCTGGTTGCCGCCGGACCGCGTCATTGCTTATTACCATAAAGTTGACCTGACTTCATCTCTCCTCGCCGCTCCAACCGTCCAAGACGCGCCGCTCTCGCCGGAGCTCGCCGCCGGCTCTCATTGAAAATGAATGACTTCCGGCCACTTTGACGCTCTCGCCGGCGGCGGTGTGAACGCACAGTAATGCGCCCTGTCAAGCGCAGCGGCAGCAGTCATTCTATTCTACATCCCTCACCGATCAAAATAGGCTTTGGCGGGACAAATCGGACTATTTGACGGTTTTAGAAGATTAACAACCTGAAACTAAAAAACAGACTAGAGTAGGCCAACTTTCTGGAGGTATACTGCCCCCATCTGGTATGGAATATGTGGAGTATGAATTGATTTTTTGACATAAGGCACCTTTAATTTGAAAACAAGTACAATTACTTACAAATACACAAACAAATACACAAATACAATTTGAAAACAACCCAGAAGGAAAACTTTGAAAATGAATGAAAAAGTTCATCACTCTTTATAATATAATAATAGTAATATAACAAAAACTTAATACACTGTAACGAAGAACTGTCTTACATCGAAGCTCATTGAGTTTAACCCTAACCCTAAACTACACAAGACTTGTCAGTGCTAATGTATGAAATTCTTCACATAATGGCATAATGGATTGAAATGTTTGTTCGTAAGAAAAAAAACAATAAAGTAGTTCAAAAAGAAACCTTAATTTACATTTGGAAAAATGTAAATTTAATTGTTACCCAAAAGCGACTCACAATTGCTATGTATGTCAGAGGTCGCACGCCTCTGGAGCAACTAGGGGTTAAGTGTCTTGCTCAGGGACACATTGGTGTCTCACAGTGGATTCGGACCCGGGTCTCTCACACCAAAGGCATGTGTCTTATCCACTGCGCCATCACCACCCCATTATATTAATTCCAATGTAAGTGTAAGGAGCCATGGCCACCAAAGCTCTTCAGTTATTCAGCTATTTAGTTATTTTGTTATTCACCCACAGTGATAAAAACTGTTATTCACCCAGATTTTAATACAATGATAAAAGAAATGCTAAATTTTTTATTTTCACAGTCAACAAAATTCACAGGTGTATGTAATATTCAGCTTGAATATATGGAATTTATCAAATATCCTCTTTGGATGATATCTGAGTCCTGAGCAGAGTATGTGAGCGGAGTGGAGTGGGAGCGGAGCGAGGAGTGGAGCGATGTGACTTTGAATGGAGCGCGGAGCGGATTTTTTAAAAGTCGGAGCGTCGTGGTTTTCACTCGCTCCGAGAGCGCTCCACTACCGCTCCATCACGAGTACAATTCATGCCAACGGCTCATTATAGAACTGCATTTTTTAGTAAGGATTCACACGTTAAACACATTACGCTAGCATGATACAGATGGATCACTCAAATCAGGGAAAAAATGTGAAGGATATGAATATGATGATGGCGATGGAGTGACTGCGGGAGGTTCTCAAGCCTACTGAAAATGATCGGGCAACACGATCTCATGAAAGTGCGTATAGCACGAATTTTATTTCTCGTGCCATTTATACGCCAAAAAAAAAGTTTTTGCGTGCAAATGAAACACACTAAACCCCTTGGTTAGGATTAGGGATGTGAAATGCGTGCACGCCATAAAGTGTGTATCATATGCACGTGAAAACTGCTTATCATAGGCTATGCAAGCAATAACTATTTTGTAAATGGTACAAGAAATATAATTTGTGCTATAGATACGCACTTTCATGAGATCGGGCTGGATCGGGTGAAAACACATTTTAAACAGTTAACACTTATTCACACTCCCAATCGCTTTCTCACTAATGCATTGCATTCAAACAAATGTAATCTTACTGTCGGTATTTGATTTCGAATGAGCAGAAATCTGTAAGAAATGTAGCGACACGTAGATAAAATAACTGATGAAAACGTAGTTATTTTCCTCTTTCCAAACAAAATGTGCTCTGCAAAAAGCAGCAATGATATTTAACTTTTAATGCTGATAACCCATGCAATAAGCATAGCATGGCATAGGAAAAGTTTGCACACTATCCAATAAACCACATTGAAACTATTCTCCTAATGTTGTTTTTTTTTTTTTTTAATTTTTTAATATGCCTATATATTAGGATGAGGAGAAATTTTGTGAGATTTCAAAGCATACTTAAATACTTTATTCGCAATTTCCTCGGGGAGCGAAGACGCAGCGGTGTTTCTGATATCAGTGAGCGAGGAGTGGAGCGGGAGCGGTAAATGGTGAACCCGGAGCGGAGCTGGAGCGGAGTGATTATTAAATGCTTGGAGCGCGGAGGGGAAGTTGTTGCCGCTCCACTCCGCTCACATACTCTGGTCCTGAGCCGATGTTCCACCTCCCCTTGATCTCCACGGGACACAATATGACAAATGGTGTCAGCGGTCTTGTGCACTGCAGTGTAAAGCTTCAGTAGAAAGGATGCCAGCCAAGAGGCAAACGATTCAGAGAACAGGGGATGAAGAGGAATGATAGTTGAGTCAAGCCCGACCAGGAAGGTACAGGGTCAGTAGCAACCACTTGAAAGATGGCAGACCCAACAGGACAGAGAGAGAGTTGCATGCAGGCACAGTGTACCAGAGTCTCATCAGGAAAACGAAGCACAACATCAAGAACACAGGTGACGTACTCTTCAACATCAGTTGCAGACGAAGGTGCAGAACGAGCAGTGAGAGCATAGGCGGAGCGTGTGTAAGCCTTCCCCTGGCCACGGACTTGAGACTAGCAATATACAATTCGAGTGAAATTTTCTTCCTCAAAAGCAGCCTCCCTGCTTCTACTAGTTGCTTTTATAGAGAAAAGCTGCACATAATTGCTGGTCTAGGATCAGTTTCCTCCACTCCAAAAGCGCGACTGGCCTGGCTCAGCTGTGGTCTCTGCATGCCGTGCGCACGCGCAGAGATAATTCATTTATGCAGGATTTATGCATTTTTTTCGATAAACAATTTTTAAATAAATGAAAGCAATATCATTTATAAACTGTAATGTTTTTATTAAATTGTGATCACTTTAAAAGTTTAAATACAAATTCATTCATTTGCACGTTGTGTCCGAGCCCTGCCAGACACATTAACTGTAGGCCTAAGTATAAATCGAAAGTCTGGCCTGTAAATCGTTTCTATTTTGTTTTAGTTGTTCTTGTTGCTTTTCTGCAACAGATGAATAAAAATGTATTAGTTTAATATCTTTTATTCATAGATATTTCTAGTTTGCGGGAGTCCCGCGAATCGTTTTATTCTCCCGCAACCCGTCCCGCACACAGAGTGAGTGCATTACCGCCCGCGCCCGCGCTCGCACTCGGCCATCAGATCTAGTCCCGCGCCCCGCTCTATTGCGTTGGGAGTGCACGTCTCTAGATCAAGGGCCTGGCTCGGCCCGAGGATAGTGACGGGAAATATCGTCGGGTCGGGTCAAGTTCGGGCTCGGGCAGAGGATCTAAGCTCTAATTGAGAGTGACATAACCACAAAACTAAACAACGAGGACATCATCAACGCATGCCATGTCTAAACGCAGGATTTTGCTGCATTAGGTAAGGCAATGTTTATTTATATTGGCTGCTAGGCATACAGTAGCCTACTGCTTGCTTTTCTGCTCAAATTAACAGTTTGTAAACGTATAGTTGCGTTAATAACAAATGAGTTAACGGGAGCGTTTTTACTGGGACGTTTAAGTTGTTGCTAGGCGACACGTTGGTTAAAACTGCATGGTTATATAGGTGGTAGGAAATCGATCAAGGTGAAGCGCACATCTTAGCCTTACCCTGGAGTTGGTTCACCCTCCGCCTATGAGTGAGAGTGGCAAACATTGGGAGGTGTGGAAGCGCAAGTCTTCTCCCCTTCGACTTTCTTACACAACACAGGCTTTCCCACACGTATTCTCCACAGAAGGCAGAGAAATGAAGAAGGGGATCAAGAGATGGATGGCATCACCTGTGGTTATGCAAGGAGTTGTTCCACCACAATGGATTGACTGGCAAGGCCCAAAGATCTTACCTCTTCAAGAGGATGACGACATCGAGCACTATTCAACAACCTTTGCGTGGATTGCTTAAGCCTGTAGATGGCCAAATGAGGACTGGGCGTTGCATCTAGTGCCATTGCTGACAGGCAAGGCAAGAGCAGCTTATGTGGCCATGGTTTATGCAGATTAATGCAGAGACCTACAAGCGGCACTTTAGGGCAAAAGCCCAACAACAAGGGGAGACTCCCAGAAGAGCTGCAGGCAAAACTGAAAGACCTTTATGATAAATGGATAACACCCAAGCAGTGGATCAAGGGTGATTAACCCCCAAAACCAGAACCTGGATTTGTGAGCACAACCCCACTTCCTCGAGACAAGCAGCTGAGCATCGCTGTTAGACATGCAACTTACCAGCTGGGTCACCGTCATGGCGGAGCCTACGGTACAACTGGTAACTCTGGGAGGGGATTCGGTAGTGGTCAACATTATAGCATCACTAAAGGCTTTAGTTCACTGACTCCCCAATCCAAAATCCTAAAAGTAATCAACAGTCAGAAAGTCAGCAAAAAGAGAAGCCAGTGCTTATATGTCGTGGATGCAACAAGAAGAGAATGTACATTACAAAGAGTCAGTAATTGATGTCTTTGTTATGTTCCCAGAGCGTCTCAAATACTAGGTGAAGCAGGTCAGAATATAGAGACAGTGGATCGGCACAGACACAGTCAGACGCTGGTGAGAGAGGAGTGTGTTCGAGATCTACAGATGTCATGTCAAGGCAAAATAACTGGGTACGTTGTGTCCATGGAGCATTTGGAATATTTCCATTGTTATTATTACATAAAGGTCTCAATATACAAAACACAATTTTTTCTCTGGTAATAGAAATTTCTCCTCAAAGGACACAACATTTTATTTACAGTTTCTCAAATTAATTCATAAAGAGCAAATGTTAGGAAGAAAACAATGTGACATCAGTTTAAAATAAAGGACACATCTTATGATGCATGTACACATAACATAAAATAGAAATAAAATAGTTATTAGGCTCAAGTGCAGACTCTGCGAGTATAAAAGGCATATATTTGACGTTTCCATTCATTGTTATATGTACTCTGGTAACATAATTTTAGTTCTCTTATTTCTCCTCAAAGGACACAAACATAGGCATACTGTATTTACAGTTTCCCAAATGCAGCTGGATATTAGGAAGAAAACTATTAGTTTAATAAATGCATGAATGTACAAACGAATGTGAATCAACAAAAGGGAATGTAATAATGACTGTGAATCTTATGAATTTCATCTCTCCGTATCAATGAATGAACTCTCGCTTTTACCAGCTCGTTTCATCAGTAAATTGTTGCAGGTGCAAAATCCAGAAATGGAAAATGGCCTCACATTGTTTATGACATGAGTCTTTATGAATGATTTACCATTAACTGCAATAAAATACCATCAAATGTTAATATATTTTCCAAAACCTTACAATATCTGCTTACTGGGCCATGGGACAAGTTTAGACTTAATAAATAAAATCCTAAACAACATTTTTTTTTTAATCCAAATACATTTTATTTACATGGTATTTACATCGTGCTTTTACAGTCATTTAAAGCCACATAACATGAGAAACACTTTTCAACATGCTGATGTGTTAAAACAATTGCTCAGGGAAATCCATCAATAACAGCACAAAATCTAACAAACACTTGCTTTTTAGCTTCCTCAGATGCACATCTTTACTATAAAGCATATAAAGCTGTCTAAATGAGGAACCCTGGTATTTAGTCATGCAAGAACATTAAAATATGAATCCCAAGAAATTATAAATCCCACTTTACCTGTATTCACTCTACTGACCTATGCTGTGTTTCATTCAGGAGTGTAAATTAGTATATGTATGTATATATGTATATGTATATATATATATATATATATATATATATATATATATATATATATATATATATATATATATATATAAGCTCCTTATTCAGGTGCTTATAATGTAGGGATGAGTTCAGATTGATTGGGACATTTTTCCCAGTCATCTCAATGTCAAAATGTGTCCCAAATCAACCTGAACTCACCCTACTATCTGTAGGTTTCTTTAAAGAGGGTGAATAAATGTGAGTGTAAATGTACATGGTGATACTTGCAAGTATAAGCCCTACAATGATACCAAAGAATAATCCAGTGCAAGATCCTGAAACTCCATTTTGAGCTCCAGCAACTGCACCAATAAGAGCTCCAAATACACACATCAATATCACTATACAGTGTTTGAATTCCATGTTGATTTTCTGTATGTCTTCCAAAGGTTTGTCAGCCTCCGTGATTTCTTTTTTCTTCACAGCATCTCCTTTGTCTTTATTCACTGTAAAAGAAAATAACACTAATAGATGAAGGGCTTCAGGACCTGAGAGCTGTAGGTTTAGTGAAGTAATACTCACAGTCAGGAGGATCTGCAATACTTCCACGTCTCTTTCTGAGCTCACTCTCACCAGATGCTTCTCGTGTCGTGCGTTTAGTCAGTTCAACTTGATTGAAGAAATCACCACCGTTCTCCTCCAGCAGGTCGTCTATCTTCTTTAAAGGTTCATGGATCCGAGCGGGAGATTCCCAAGCGCCCTTCTTAAGAACATAGTATCGTCCTCCACACTTTTCCAGGATTTTCTCTGCGCTGGGAATGTGTTCTCTGATTTGTGTTTCCTTCACTTCTTCATCACAATCAAACAGCAGGATCGTGTGTTTCCAGACGCGCTCGGACAGCATCTCCATGTGAGTCTGTGCTGCTGTAATTTCATTAGTAGACAGTTCATCAGAGAGAGCTTTCACCGGGATGACCAGAAGAAGAGCGTGCGGTCCTGGAGGACAAAGAGACACGCTTCTCATAACTTCTTCTTTTATGTTCTCTGACGTTTGTTGTTTTGAGGATCTGTCCCATCCTGGAGCTTCAACAACACTGATCCTCCGTCCCGCTTGATCTCGCTGGTGTAACGTACACTGACCAACTTTCACTCCCGTCAGATTCTCACAGTTCAGGACTGATTTCACCACTTTATTCTTATCGACTCCCGCGTTTCCTAGAATCACAATTCTGAGCTCTGACTGTACAGACGAACCTCCTTTAAAGAGCAAACATCATCAAATTAACAAAGTATTATTATATAATGGTGTTTAATCAAATCATTTCATTGTTTGGAAAACACACACAGAAGGATTGACCTACCATGAGAAGATTTAGCAGCCATGATCTCAGTGTGTGAACGTGTTTCTGCTCTTCATGGAAACTGATAACAAGAAAACACACAGTCCGTTATACAAGTTTCAATTCATTCCCAAAGCCATTTTATCTGCTTTTAAAACATTAAGCAATGCCTAATCATCTAATCAGAAGATGTAACACTCATTTTTAAGCAATTATTTATGCTAATTTGAGACTTTTTTCAGAGACTGAGGAGATTTTTTTCAGAGAAAATATATGAAAAAATGTGTAGGGAAGGTTCATTTCATAAAAATGTCTCAGAAAAAGGTAATATTTCAAATTATAAAGGTAGCTACATGTCATTAGTCTATTAGCTCTGAGTCCACAGTCATTATAAGATTATGTTAATGTCTAAATCCTTTCACAATTGGCTTACATTATGAAAAAATACTTCTATCAACAGACATAGAAAAGGAAAACTTGAGGAAAATTTGAAGGTCAAGTCCTGTTTTCTCGTTTAAGCTTCAAGTAAACCTACGCTGAATAACAGCTTATTCAACAGCAGAAAACACTTAAACAGTTTTTCTAACATGCAAGCACAGAAAACATATCAAACAATAAGCAAAATGTAATATTGTATGAACCTACCTCGCATTGCTAGTTGGCTGTTTTTCTGTACCTTTTCTTCTGTGTAAAAATACTTTCATTTATGCCGTTTATGGTGTTGTGTATGAACTTTGAACAGTACCTTACCCATGTAAAATTAATATTTAATGGTATTGCACATAAGGCGCATGCGAGCTCTGGTGGCGTGATCTCGTAGGATCCGGTAGTTGGTCACGTTTAAAAAAATCCAGATATTTTGTCAAATCTAGTTGTGGTTGATCATTGTTTTTATAATAATCATGCATTACATCATACACAAAACCATTTATAATGAACTAGTGAAGGGATAAATGTGATTGAAACTGATGAAAAATTGTAAAAGGTTACATTTCAGCACTTTTATTTTTAGTTTGTTCCAAAAGGATTATGTAAAATTTCTCATTTATAAATGAAAAGTAATTTATAAAATGTTAGAAATCTGATTCATAAAGAGTTGGTTAATTTTCCAAATAAAATAAATATTTGTTAAAAATAATAAATAATAAACATTTGTTCTTTAATTTCCAAAAAATAATTTTGAAAATAAAAAAGCACATCAAATACACACATTTCCACCATAGACCCCAGTTTTCTGTTAATATAGGTATCTATGTCCTTCCAAAAAAAATCTTTAATACAATGATAAAACCAAATGCAAAATTACTTTTAAATCTTTCTAATATTTTGTAGGACATTTCTGTAATTTTGTTAGTGATACAAACATTTATTTAGCGTTGTCTATGTTTTGTCCCAATAGATATATAAAATTAGACGACCAAAAAATGTGGTTGCAGGAAAAGAGACAGAAACAAGAGCACTTCTACTTACTGATGTTTGTGCTGCTGATTTCCCTCCAAGATGATGTCACTTCCTGGAGGATGATGTCACTGAACAACTGGCTTTGAACCCTAGAATGCAAAGTGATTTTGAGGACATAGATATAGAAACCATTATTATTAAAAGTTTTTTTTATTTTTCTTGTATTCTTCACAAATTCCTGTCAAAATATTAGCCATACGCTTTAAAACTATGTACTTTCAGCCCTTTTTGTTTTTAAATGGAATAAAAAAAAGAGAATGTAATAACTGTGAATCTTATGAATTTCATCTCTCCGTATCCATGAATGAACTCTCGCTTTTACCAGCTCGTTTCATCAGTAAACTTTATGAATGATTTACCATTAAACTGTAATGTCAATATATTTCCCAAAACCTTACAGTATCTGCTTACTGGGCCATGAGTCTAGTTTAATTAACCTATCCATAAAATCATAAACAACAAAAATTATTTTAGTCCAAATAAATTTTATTTACATAGTGCTTGTACAGTCATTGAGATATAAGAAATATATCATACAGAAATATATCATAAAACATACAGCCATGACATATGAGAAACATATTTAAAGATTTAAACGTGTTAAAATCCACTGCAAGATGTAAAATCTTCAGACAATTAAAACATGATAAGGAAAACATTATGAGTGTAGCATATTTATAACGTATGTTTCTGTTTTCACTATTCTGGACTCCACATTCTCTTCTTCTCACAATTGCTCTGGACAATTCATCAACAACAGCACAAAATCTTGCAAACACCTGTTTTTTAGCTTCCTCACATCTTTAATATAAAGAACATAAAGCTGTCTAAATGTGTTATTCCCACAAAAATGATGTAAGAACCAAAGTTTAGGATGAGTGCTGGTATTTAGTAATGCAAGAACATAATAATAAATCCCACTTCACTATTCAGTCCTTCTGTCTTAGTATGCACTATTTCACATTTCAGGAGTGTAAATTAGTGTAGTAAAAGTATTTTTTTTCTCTGTTCTCTCACTAGCTGCTTTTTCTTCTGTTTTTCAGGTTTCAGTTTTCCAGTGTCAACCTTGTACAAATGATCCCTCGCAGTTTTTAAGAAAATATATACAATGCCAGTGTTGGGGAAAGTTACTTTTAAAAGTAGTGCATTACAATATTGTGTTACTCCCTAAAAAGTAACTGCGTTGCTTATTTACTTTTTATGAAAAGTAATATGTCACGTTACTTTTGTGTTACTTTATCTCATCTCATCTGGGCTTGCTTGTTTGTTTGAAAAAGAAACTCAGATATTTTGTTGTAAATTAAAAGTAATGACTTAACTTGAAAAAGTATTCTGATTACGTAACTCACATTACTTGTGCCACGGCGCTGCGTGTGGCAAATAACATTTTCTTGGGGGGAGCTATAGGTTTGGGCTCAGGGACAGGCTTTGAGGACTCTGGCGGGGTGGCGGCAGCCATCTTTGGTGAGGGTTTGGGCGGCGAGGCGGCCATCTTGGTCGGAGACGAGAGCTCGGGCGTGAATGGTCTCTGTCGGGACAGGAATGACGTGAACGGTCTCTGGCGCAGCAGGCATGACGTGAATGGTCTCTGACGCGGCAGGATTGACGTGAACGGTCTCTGACGCGGAAGGCATGACGTGAGCGGTCTCTGGCGCGGCAGGAATGACGTGAACGGTCTCTGGCGCGGCAGGCATGACGTGAACGGTCTCTGACACGGCAGGAATGACGTGAACGGTCTCTGGCGCGGCAGGCATGGCGTGAACGGTCTCTGACGCGGCAGGCATGACGTGAACGGTCTCTGACGCGGAAGGCATGACGTGAGCGGTCTCTGACGCAGCAGGAATGACGTGAGCGGTCTCTGACGCAGCAGGAATGACGTGAACGGTCTCTGACGCGGCAGGAATGACGTGAACGGTCTCTGGCGGGGCAGGCATGGCGTGAACGGTCTCTGACGCAGCAGGAATGACGTGAGCGGTCTCTGACGCAGCAGGAATGACGTGAACGGTCTCTGGCGTGGCAGGCATGACGTGAACGGTCTCTGGCGCGGCAGGAATGACGTGAACGGTCTCTGGCACGTCAGAAATGACGTGAACGGTCTCTGGCGCGGCAGGCATGACGTGAACGGTCTCTGGCACGGCAGGCATGACGTGAACGGTCTCTGATGCGGCAGGAATGACGTGAACGGTCTCTGACACGGCAGAAATGACGTGAACGGTCTCTGGCGCGGCAGGCATGACGTGAGCGGTCTCTGACGCGGCAGGAATGACGTGAGCGGTCTCTGGTGCGGCAGGCATGACGTGAGCGGTCTCTGGCGCGGCAGGAATGACGTGTACGGTCTCTGGCACGTCAGGAATGACGTGAACGGTCTCTGGCGTGGCAGGCATTACGTGAACGGTCTCTGGCGTGGCAGGCATTACGTGAACGGTCTCTGGCGCGGCAGGCATGACGTGAACGGTCTCTGACCCGCCAGGAATGACGTGAACGGTCTCTGACGCGCCAGGAATGACGTGAACGGTCTCTGGCACGGCAGGCATGACGTGAACGGTCTCTGATGCGGCAGGAATGACGTGAACGGTCTCTGACACGGCAGAAATGACGTGAACGGTCTCTGGCGCGGCAGGCATGACGTGAGCGGTCTCTGACGCGGCAGGAATGACGTGAGCGGTCTCTGGTGCGGCAGGCATGACGTGAGCGGTCTCTGGCGCGGCAGGAATGACGTGTACGGTCTCTGGCACATCAGGAATGACGTGAACGGTCTCTGGCGTGGCAGGCATTACGTGAACGGTCTCTGGCGTGGCAGGCATTACGTGAACGGTCTCTGGCGCGGCAGGCATGACGTGAACGGTCTCTGGCGCGGCAGGAATGACGTGAATGGTCTCTGACGTGCCAGGAATGACGTGAACGGTCTCTGGCGCGGAAGGCATGACGTGAGCGGTCTCTGGCGTGGCAGGCATTACGTGAACGGTCTCTGGCGCGGCAGGCATGACGTGAACGGTCTCTGGCGCGGCAGGCATGACGTGAACGGTCTCTGACGCGCCAGGAATGACGTGAACGGTCTCTGGCGCGGAAGGCATGACGTGAGCGGTCTCTGGCGCGGCAGGAATGACGTGAACGGTCTCTGGTGCGGCAGGCATGACGTGAGTGGTCTCTGGCGCGGCAGGAATGACGTGAACGGTCTCTGGCGCGGTAGGAATGATGTGAACGGTCTCTGGCGCGGCAGGCATGACTTGAACGGTCTCTGGCACGGCAGGCATGACGTGAACGGTCTCTGACGCGCCAGGAATGACGTGAACGGTCTCTGGCGCGGAAGGCATGACGTGAACGGTCTCTGGCGCGGAAGGCATGACGTGAGCGGTCTCTGACGCGGAAGGCATGACGTGAGCGGTCTCTGACGCGGCAGGAATGATGTGAACGGTCTCTGGCGCGGCAGGCATGACGTGAACGGTCTCTGGCGCGGCAGGAATGACGTGAACGGTCTCTGGCGCGGCAGGAATGACGTGAACGGTCTCTGGCGCGTCAGGAATGACGTGAACGGTCTCTGGCGCGGCAGGCATGACGTGAACGGTCTCTGGCGCGGCAGGCATGACGTGAACGGTCTCTGGCACGGCAGGCATGACGTGAACGGCCTCTGGCGCGGCAGGAATGACGTGGACGGTCTCTGGCGTGTCAGGCATGACGTGAACGGTCTCTGGCGCGCCAGGAATGACGTGAACGGTCTCTGGCGCGCCAGGAATGACGTGAAGGAACTCTAGTTCGGCAGGACGAGACTCTGGAAGGGCGCTGGCGAGATCCTCTTCTCCTAGGCAGACCATGAAGGGAGAGTTACAGCTCGCTAGCACCCACTCCACAAAGGCAGCGAAATTATCCCGCGGACCTTCTCTGCTCAACTGCTCTATGCATGAGCCGTTCAAGCTCATCTCGTAGAACGTGCAGAGGCAGAAGTCCGGGTAGTGAGTCAAATACGCAGTCTCGAGAAAGGTCCGCGTGTGATCCTCCAATGTTTGTTCTCCCTGCTCTAAACACAAAAGGAGTACAGCGGGGATATCCATATTGAAAAACAAAACAAAAAATTAAACTAAAAAGCCGGGGAAAAGAAAATGTTATTCTGTCACGGCGCTGCGTGTGGCAAATTCAAAAGAGTTCACAACGACGAACTAAATCCAAACAACAGTGGTTTAATCCAGAAGACGAAGAGTACACGCACACACAATGTAACACATACAATAACCGACTGTGAACACAGAACAGAGAGAAACTTCAATACACAGATGAACAATGAAGACCAGGTGATAACAGCTGAACACGGTGAGTGATGAAGATGATGATCGCTGGCAGGTGCAGGTGTGAGTCAGAGAGGATGATGGGACATGTAGTGCAGACGATGACTAACGCATGAAATGTGACAACTTATATATATGCACATTCTGAAATATATACTTAATAACATTGAAAAATACTATTCTGGACTGTTTGCGCTTTAATGTGTGTACCAGCTTGTATCTGATCAACGATGTGTTGCTTTAGGTTGGATAAAAGCGTGAATAAATTTGAATGTAAATGTACACAGTAAAAAATAAACGTAAGTTTAGTTGCTGCCTTAAATGTTTAAGTACAATCAACTTGGCTAGTAAGAAAATATTGTTGGTTCAACTTAAAAAAGTAAATTACCTGGATACCTTATAATTTTGAGTTCATTGAAATTAAAAATTTTAGTTAATACAATGAAGGAGATTGGTTTAATAAACAGAAACTCAAAATATTATGTTATCTAAACCACAAGTTGGTTTGACAAAAGAAAAAAGTTGTGATAAATCATGAAAATATTTTTTAACACTCTCGGCCTAAAAGACTTTGAAATTGCTTAACTTATTTTTATGAGTTAAAGTAATGTAAAATCATATGTTGCCATGAATTATTGACATCAATTTTGAAAGTATAATCCCTACAAGAACACCGGAGATTATTCCCTTGCAAGATCCGGAAACTCCATTTTGAGCTCCAACAACTGAACCAATAAGAGCTGCAACTACAACCATCAATATCACTACAAATCTCTGGAGTTCAATGTAAACTCTCTGCGTCTTCTCTTCTGAATCTTTTTTGTCATTTCTCACTGTAAAAGAAAATAACACTCATAAATCAGTGCTTTAGTAATTGTGAGAGGTTGCAGGTTTAGTGGAGAAATACTCACAGTTATGAGTGTTGTTCTGCAAACTTCCACGTCTCTGCCTGAGCTCACTTTCACAACATGGATTTTCCTTTTTCTCAATCGGTTCATTATCTTGTGGGAAAAAATTACCATGATTCTCTTCTAATAAATACGGTAGGCGTCTAATCAAATTATTTTATTGTTGAAATAAAATTCCCCTACCTTTAGAAGGTGCAGCGCCCATGATCTCAGTGTGTGAAGCTTTTGCACTTCATGGAAACTGATAACAAGAAAACTTAACTTAATACAAAACTATCATTTAATACACACAGCCATTTTATCATGTTTTAAAAACATTACGCAATGCCTAGAAATCACAGAACTAAAAAACACTTATCTGTTTAAAGATTTCCCCCAAAGGGATTATATGAAAAAAGAAAACTAAGTGAACCTAAGCTGAACAAAAGTTTATGCAACGACTGAATACACTTTTTGGAAAGTTTTTCAAACATGCAAGCACAGAAAACATATCAAACAACAAGAAAAATTTAATATTTTATATTATAAATCAGCATACCTCGTCTTGGTAGTTCTTCTGCAGCCCACCTTTACTTCCGTGTAAAATACGTTCATTTATGAACTTTGTGCAATACTTTATCCACGTAAATTAATTATTAACAGTTGGCCATAAAGGCGCATGGACAATTTCCATGTATATGGTTAATTTTCGTAATAAAATATTAGTATTTTGTAGGACACTTCTCTACCCCTAGAGCATTGCCATTATAAATGTTATTATCACATGTAGCACCTTATAATATATGGATTATAATTTCTGTTGCCTAAAACAATGAGTTGATTATTTTCAAATATTTTAAATTTTTTGTTTCATTTTTAAAATTATAGGGAAAAAGTTAAAAAGCCTATCATACATATTAAATACAGATATGAGTTATACTTTAGTAATTCATATTTCATAATATTTATCTAAAATCTGCCCATAAACAGATTCCCTCAATTCATTCTCTGATTCTTCCTAAAGATGAATATATTTAACATTTTCATTGTTATTATTACATAAAGGACTCAATATACAGAACACCATGTTTCCTCTGGTAACAGAATTTTAATTCTCTTATTTCTCCTCAAAGGACACAAACATACTTTATTTACAGATTCTCAAATGAATTCATAAAGAGCAAATGAGACGAAGCTGGATGTTAGGAAGAAAACAACATGACATCATATCAGTTTAAAATAAAGGACACGTCTTAAAGGGATAGTTCACCCAAAAATGTAAATTCTGTCAGTAATTACTCTCCCTCATGTTGTTCAACCCCGTAAGACCTTCGTTCATCTTCAGAACCCGAATTAAGATATTTTTGATTAAATCTGAGAGCTGGATCACTCCTCCATAGGCTTCTTGAGGGATTGAACTTGCAGGCCCCGAAAAGTTATTAAAGACATTGTTAAAATAGTCCAAGTGACTACAGTGGCTCAATCTTAAGTTTATCAAACGACGAGAATACTTTTTGTGCGCAAAAAAACAAAAATAACGACTTTATTTCAACTATTCTTGTCCTTCTCTGTGGGCCTCGAGTCAGTTGACTAGTGTAAAAGCGTAGAGCTTCTGTTGTTGTACGTCACACGCATCACCCACATGACCAGCGTCGGCCAATAGTGAGCCTACGTGTGACGTAGCTATACGCTATTATACTAAGTTAACTGACTAGAGGCCAACAGAGAAGGAAATGTATAGTTGAAATAAAGTCGTTATTTTTGTTTGTTTTTGCGCACAAAAAGTATTCTCGTCGCTTGATAAACTTAAGATTGAGCCACTGTAGTCACTTGGACTATTTTAACGATGTCTTTAATAACTTTTCGAGGAACAAGTTTCAATCCTTTTGAAGCCTATGGAGGAGTGATCCAGCTCTCAGATTTCATCAAAAAATATCTTAATTCGTGTTCCGAAGATGAACGAAGGTCTTACAGGGTTGGAACAACATGAGGGAGAGTAAATACTGACAGAATTTACATTTTTGGATGAACTATCCCTTTAAGATGCATGTACACACATGAAATAAAATAGAAATAAAAGAGTTAACAGGCTCTTGTCTCGATGTAAGGGGAAAAAAAAACACGCATTAGTAAAACCATCTTCAGATATTTCACTCTGCACAGAAATGTCCTTCACAGGTTCCAGATCAGTGTGAAGGAGCTTCTACTGTAATGTAATGTAAAGGCCTTTGGCAGGGTTTCAGTGGGTCACAGAGGTCAGAGATCAGACCCCCCCCCCCAGAGGTCAGACTCTCACCCCCCCCCCCCATCAGAGGTCAGACCCCCCCCGCCCCCAGAGGTCAGAACCCCCCCCCCCCCCCGCCCCCAGAGGTCAGACCCCCCCCGCCCCCAGAGGTCAGACTCTCACCCACCCCCCCCTCAGAGGTCAGACCCCCCCGCCCCCAGAGGTCAGACCCCCCCCCCCTCATCAGAGGTCAGACCCCCCCCCCCCACTCATCAGAGGTCAGACTCTCACCCGCCCCCAGAGGTCAGACCCCCCCCCCTCATCAGAGGTCAGACTCTCACCCACCCCCCCCTCAGAGGTCAGACCCCGCCCCCAGAGGTTAGACTCCCCCCCGCCCCCAGAGGTCAGAACCCCCCCCCCCCGCGGTCAGACCCCCCCCCCCCCCCGCCCCCAGAGGTCAGACCCCCCCCCCCCGCCCACAGAGGTCAGACCCCCCCCCCCGCCCCCAGAGGTCAGGACCCCCCCCCCGCCCCCAGAGGTCAGACCCCCCCCCCCCCCGCCCCCAGAGGTCAGGACCCCCCCCCGCCCCCAGAGGTCAGACCCCCCGCCCCGCCCCCAGAGGTCAGACCCCCCGCCCCGCCCTCAGAGGTCAGACTCCCCACCCCGCCCCCAGAGGTCAGAACCCCCCCCCCGCCCCCAGAGGTCAGACTCCCCCCCCGCCCCGCCCCCAGAGGTCAGACTCCCCCCCTGCCCCCAGAGGTCAGACTCCCCCCCCGCCCCCAGAGGTCAGACCCCCCCCCCCTCATCAGAGGTCAGACTCTCACCCACCCCCGCTCAGAGGTCAGACTCCCCCCAATCAGAGGTCAGACTCTCGCCCACCCCCCCTCCTCAGAGGTCAGAGGTCAGACTCTCGCCCACCCCCCCTCCTCAGAGCGCCGGTAGAGCTGCGCCTGTCCGCCGGGGAACAGCTCGTCTGCGTTGGGATGATCCAGCAGGAACTGGATGGTGGATTTGATGTGCTGGATGAAGTGAGGAGGTTCTGCACACGGAGACGTGGACAAAAACTGAAGGACAAACAGACATTAATGAGCTTCGCTTTTCATCCTGCAGATCTGATTAATGACTGAACACAGATCAAGCAACATTAATAATCTCAAAGGGATCTGATAAAGCTGTCGCACACGATCTCCTACAATCCTGTCGTTTGATTGACAGTTTAGACTTTTTAAACTGCTCGAGCTTCTCGTGTCTTTCTGATGTCAAATCTGCACTGATTTTATCAGGTAAAAGCAAGAATAACTAATATTTTTAGTGATATTTTAAAATGAACACTTACTGGACTGAAGCAAGAAGCGACTGAGGTTTACTTGATTATTCATCATTTTTTATTTATAAAATCAAGAGTATCAAATGTGATCATCAGGCTTTTGAGGAAGGTTTATTTGTTCATCTCTCAATCATCATTGTATTGCATTGCATTATATGTTTTAAAAGTACTGAGCTTTGATCATAAAACTAAGCATTTAAAAATCATCTTAAGACATTATAGGCAGATATTAATATTTATATGATTTTATGACAGTATCTGCTATACTGTTCGATGATCTCATTGATTTACATTTACAAGCATTAGAATTTCATCTTACTTTTTGTCCATATAAATATCAGCATCTGCACCAAATTGCATATTTTTGCTCAGTTTGAGTCTCTGAATAAAACTATACCAGAAAAAAATGAAATCAAATATGACACTCAACAGAAGCACGTGTGTAAACTCTGAAGGGCGTTCAGACCTGGAGGATGGTTTCATCATCTTGAGAAAGCCAGGCGCCCATGTCTTCGTTCGGCGTCCAATGGCACGGGCCGATCGTCACGAGCTCTCGGCTGGAGTCATACACTTCAACCATCTGACAATAACAGATACAGTCAAATCACATTTATTTATACAGCGCTTTTTACAGAAATACAGATCGTTTCAAAGCAGCTTTACAGAGATAACAGGAAAATAATGCAACACAGTTCGTTTCTAGAAGAAAATGGCGTCACAGTCCAGCTTAAGTAAGTTCAGTGATGGTTCATTTTTGTTGTAAAAAGGTTATTCATTTAGTTCATTTATATATATATATATATATATATAGCCGCTCTGGAGAAAACCGTGATGTCATCGTCCAGCTCAGTTCTCATATAATGGTGTCAATGCAGGAGATTAATAATACTGTTGAATGTTAAATTAAATGTCCCCAACTAAGCAAGCTAAAAGACTAAGGTGACAGTGGAAAAGAACCAAAACTCCATCAGTGACAGAATGGAGAAAAAACCCTTGTGAGAAACCAGACTCAGTCGCTCAGTTCTCCTCTCGCCAACGAACCAACAGTGTATGATTATGATTCAGGCATTACAGGTCAGATTAGATCAGAACATTCAGAATATTCTCCAGTTTATAGTCCATCAGTTCGGCTACTCATATCTGACCGCATGACGATACGATTGACCAATCAGAATCTTTGTAATGAGCGCTACATTTGAGAGAGATTGTGTGATGTGTGTACCTGTCCACCGGAGATGGTGCGAGCGGATCTGAGCTCCTCCGCCGGCCCTCGACACGCAAACGAGGCTGGAAACACGTGACCGGTTTTAACGTTCACTCCTGCGATCACACAGAAACACACACATGTGCAGCGGCACGATTAATGGAGTAACACTGATGTGGCTTGTAACGCTTATAAACTAGCTAACAAAAATGGTTTAAATAAAATAAAAGGTTCAAAGTTTAACAGTTGAAAATTAAGAAATTATACAGTTTTACTGTGAAATTATGTTATTATTATATTATTTTTCTTAATATACTCATTTAAATAAATAATAGTAAATTAATATTTTTTAAATAAATACTTTTTTATTTTATAGAGAAATGTATCAATATATTTAGTAATAATAATAATAATCATTAAATAATAAATATAGTAATTATTATCATTATTTTATTGCCCAAATAATGTCATCACAAAAATTTTGGCTGAACAAGCACAAACCTGGAGCTTTAAAAAATTAAATAAATTGCAATCACAATATTTATCACAATTTGACCGCACTGGTCATACTTTGTTTATTGTTGGGTGAAACTGGTGAGGACACTGAAAAATGTGTCTTTATTAGTGTCTTTTATATTATTGTGCGTCACCCTGTATTTCTCTTTCAACACATTAAATTCATAATGTAAATGCACACCTCAGATAACAGAGGACATCATTATTACCTATCCCGTACACCACCGGCCGATGAACCCCATCTCTGATCACGTCATTCATGTCTGAAGAAACACAGTTATGATCATTCAGAGTTTCCTGGAATCATACATCAGCTGAAGAACAGACTCAAAGAACTGAATAAAACACAATGTGCAAATGTACATTTAAGCCGTTATTCAACGAAGGGACTATTGAGTATGTTCCTCTCATAAAGCATCATTTAACCTCTCGATTTGGAATATAATAAATTAATTGTAATGACTACTTTTCCAGTGCTTTTTTTCGATGTGGTTTTATGAGGTTTTTTTTGGTCAACAGAAAGAATAACATTACACAGGTTTACATTATAAGGGTGAACTATCACTTTAAAGGGGCTATATGTAAGAATTTTCATGCATTAATCACTTTTTTATTGCTAATGTGTGAACAGCTTGTTAACGAAGCTTAAAAAACGAGACATTCCTCGACTTCTGAGTTTGTCTATAACAGTGACAGCCTGTAGACTGATTTTTATGTGAAGGCTTCAAAACGTTTTTGCCCGGGAAAATCAAAAGGATGTGACGGTTACACTCCCGAGAGCCTCTCTATCATTCACACATGAAGTTAATACTTACAGTGTTCAGGATAATGCTGAAAGAGCCATTCTGTACTGTAATGTCAATGTCCTTCAAAATACAATCAGTTCCATATAGTCTATAATCTTAAATAAACTATCACAACAGTGTGATATTAATGTGCTCATCTGTCATCATGATGCCAGTGAGTCTCAGATCTGCTGAAAACATCCACATCTCTATGATCAGATGATTTCTGAACTGCTGCCTCTCACCGCTGGCATTTTTCTTGTTTATTCTGTTATTGAGAGGAAAGAGCGCAGCACATATTTACAGATTCATCTAAACGTTGTTCGCAGTGTGGACGTGTCTGGATGTTCGCTAACAGTTTATCACTGCTAATGTATTTCCAACTTCGTTTTACTTCTAAGTGAAGAACAAAAAGACCTTCGCCGTGAGAATATCAGGGTCATGAATCTCGTTCAGTCTCTGTACATCACATGAGCACGAGCAGTAAGAGCTGCTGCAGTTCACTATAACGGACACCGGTGGCGCTATAACACGTGTTTCTGAACTCTACATACGGCCCCTTTAAGTAAAACATCATAACCTAATATTTTATTGAATGAAGTGCCTGTGAATCATTATTGTGGGTAACTATACGACCCTTGAAGCAATATCAAAGATGATAATATCACAATTACTCCCTAAAACACGTAGTGTTGCGACGCTCTATGGTCAGTTTGGACAGTGCGATAAAACTTTTTTAATAATCGCTCTGTTTTAATTAATGAGCTAAATATGATTCTTCATTTTACTCATAATTCAGATTCTCCTTCAAACTCCACAAATGTATGCTTGTTCCTCTGATTGTCCAGTGAATAATGTGCATAACTAATATATCAGATAATGACTAGATAAAATGACTTTGCTGTAACGAACGAATACACATTTGGTGACTCAATTGGTTAAATGTGACTCAATTTGGATTATGAATCATATGAAATCATCTTTATACATCAAAGAAGGTGATTAGGTTTGTTTTAAATATATTTTCTGTTATATTTGATAAAACTGAAAATTAAGGTATCAAATCCACATATTCACATATTACTGCTATATTAATAATAATAATAATAATAACCCTTTAAGGTGAATTTCGAGAAACAACAGACAGTGAACAGCAGGAGCGCTCGTCTGACCTGTGATACAGCACGTCTCCAGGTGAACGTCTTCCTTCTGCTTCTGAAAGGCAGCTGTAAAACAACACACACTCATCTTCTGATCTCACAGTGAGTGTTTCGTCTTCATCACACGTTTGTACACAACGTACCCAGAATACTAAGGCTGAGTGAGTGAGAGATCTTCTTATCGTCATCGAAACCCCCGACAAGATGCAGCTCCAGTCTGGAAACACACACACACACACCTAAAGTCATTATATATGTGAAAACCCCATTTGAGTTGAGTGATGCATGAAGATCTACAGCACCTGCCGTCTGTATCAGGGTTGCTTTTAGAAGTGACGGCATTGACTATAAGAGGAACTTCAGTGTATGTGCTGGAATCATCACAGTGTGCAAGGCAAGTCGCTCCACTGCCTTCAGAACAGAAGAAACACAGGATCACACACTTGTACATGCAGTGAAATGGCATCAGATGTTGATTTGAAGAAGGTTTCGTGTCACCTGTGTGTCGGAGCACGACTAAATGGCATGTTGTGGCATCATCAGAGCCCAGGATGGAGATCGAATCTGAGGAAAGAGAAACATCAGTGTCTGTTTGATTGACAGACGTCATCACACACACACACACTCACACACACACACTCACTGTCCGCTGGAGTGGTGGACGCACACTCTCTCTGCTGGATGTACAGGAGCTGCTCAGGGTCCACAGGCTCCGGGCTTCTGCACACAAACTGCTTTGCACTTTCCTAAGAGAGAAACACACATTAATGTGACAAAACACACAGACGTCATGTACTGCCAACTCTATATGTAGAGTGTGTGTAAATGGTGACAATAAATTATGTTTTTAACATCAAGATGCAAGTAGGAATTCAAGTTTGAACTTTTTGCAATTACATTTTTGCAATACACTTCAATAGTCCTGCAGAGAGGAAAATAAATTCATAAAATTATACCAATATTACATGTAGTCTGTATATGAGCTAATTAATAGGTTGCATGAAAAAAAACTACGGGTATTTAAATATATATATATATATATATATATATATATATATATATATATATATATATATATATATATATATTTACAGCATATATAGGGCTGTAAAATCTAATACACACACGTATATATATATATATATATTTACAGCATATATAGGGCTGTAAAATCTAATACACACACGTATATATATATATATATATATATATATATATATATATATATATATATATATATATATATATATATACACACACATTATAAAGTATATTTGAGATTGTATTGAGGTTTTATTGTTGTACTTTTAAGGATTTCTACCTTTGTATCTGTATACCCGAGTTAAGTTTTTAAATATAAAGTGAAAGACGGTCTATGTATCATAGTCTGTGCATACACACTGCCGTATTATATTACTTCAAATATTAAATTGCCTATCAGATTACTATTTTTGTACCTTCAGATGCGGGTATTTGCTGAAGAGTTCTGCGGTTGAGTTCACGCGCTCTATTCGCTTCTTCTGAGTCAACAGCGGCATCCTGACAGTGATTACATCTGATTATTTTATTAAACTTTGATGATTAATAACTCATGTGAGATCCTCCTCCATCTCACCGCTGCACCTCCGCATTCTCTTCCGCGTTGCTCATACGTCACGGGTCATGTGACTCTGAATAGTAGAACTGATTCGCTAGAAGGGACATTAACCGGAAGTCAGTTTAACTGTAGAACTAAATCCAGAGGAAAGGTTGATGCGTGTTTATCATGTGCGATACATATACTGTCCAACAGGCGGCGCTCCACTAACTGCAATTAATAAACGGCTCATCAATAAAAAATGGCATTTAATTGAAGTCATTGTAAAACACGTAGACACTTTCTGTAATGTAGCTTGTATAATATTTTTAATCAAACAAATTATTAAATAAATTAAAGTTAAAAAAAATATATATATGTAAATATATGTAATAGCGCTGTTGACCAGCAGGAGGCTCTAGTGCATCACCTTTATTTTAGTTCGTGACATTCAGCGCCTGGGTTTACTTAGGAGGAATTTTTTTTTCTTTCCTTGTGCTTGAGAAATGTTTAAGAAATGTTCCGATGAGTTAATGTGTAATCCATCTCCTGTAAGAACACAATGTAGCCTACAGTATCCGTATAAGAATTTTTCAGAATAAAAAATAATTACAAAAAAAGCAAACCCTTTATCACTTATGCGATTATGGGAAATATATTTCTTTTTAATAGATAGCTAATAAAAAGTTAAATATTCGAAATGGTTATTAACCTCTAAAAGTACTACCATAGCTACAAACAGCTAGTTAAAGGTTAAAAAAAAACGAAATTAATTCAAATTCATCTTTCATTTTTATTTTTCACTTTTAGCTTAGCAAATCTATAAGGTTTATAACTATTTAAATCGAAGAATTAAAGTGCCAACTCACTGTGACCGTGTGTGTGTGTGTGTGTGTGTGTGTGTGTGTGTGTGTGTGTGTGTGTGTGTGTGTAGGCCTATTGATCGCAGTTTATGAGGTTTCCCTGGAACATGTTTGCGATAGAATCACTATGTCAGGAATTACTCAGTGTTTAATCACTTTCATTGCACAACTACAGTACAAACAGTGACAAATAAAAGTCTGAAACCACTAATCTAGAAGCTTCTGTTTTGCATTTATAATTAACACAATGTTCATATTTTTTTTTACCATATTATAACTTTGTCCTGAGACTAAACCAAGTTTGTTCTCATGATGGAGGAACATATCCAGATCAAATGCTTTACAGATCCTTTACTGTGTTCTGGATTCACACATATATTCACATCAGAGTTTAATAAAATAATCAGATGATCATTCATACACTCTCTCTCTCTCTCTCTCTCTCTCTCTCTCTCTCTCTCTCTCTCTCTCTCTCTCTCTCTCTCTCTCTCTCTCTCTCTCTCTCTCTCTCTCTCTCTCTCTCTCACACACACAAACAAACACACACACACCTGATATTATAGACATGTTTTATTTGAATAACGTTTTATTAATTTATAGCTAATTTGTTTATTTACCTATTTGTTTAAACCTTACTGATTTATCATCATATTTGTAGAAGGTACTTCAGGGCAATAAAAACCAAATATGACATGAGGTTGCCTCTCTAGACTTCATACATAGTTGAGACACAAATATATTTTAAACAAACATAGAATATTAATGCATTTTTAAAGAAAATTATGTAATATATTTGTTACATATTCCTTGGTTTTGTGTTCAGTGTCTGCTATATGGACCTTTATATTGAAGTGTATTTTCTGTTCCCATCGCATCGTGTTTAGTTCCTGTTTCTATAGTTACCCTTGTTTGTTGCCACAGTGATTGATTACCCTCACCTGTTCCTGGTTAGCTTCTCAGTGTTTGGTGTCCTTTGGTTCGACTCTCCATCGTTTCTGAGTGAAACATCCCGCGTTGCAATATCAGTCCACAGCAGGCTGGATTTAATTAACTAGAGCACCATTATATAAAACCAAAGAGAATGAGACACCAACCGTCTCCTTAGATTCACACACACTCGGGTGTGTTTGATCCGTCGGTCTGTGATTATTCACTCACTGAATGGAACGCATGAAAATGAGGTGTTTTATCCTCAGTTTTTCAGTCTCTGGTGTTTTTTGTCTCAGATGAATACACTTGCACTTCACAGGAACAGGTGTGTGTGTGTGTGTGTGTGTGAGTCTGTCTGAATGAGTTTTTCAATCCATGTGTGTGAATATTCATGCACTGTCATCAAAAGGACGAGCTATCTAAACTCACTTTAATACGGAATGATTCAAGCGAACACTAGAAAGTGACCGTTGTGTTTGTAGTGTAAGTGGCCTGAAAAGATTCTGTATTTAACGGCTCATTCCTGAGGAAGGAAATGGAGCTTTAGACACTTCCTGTTTATAAAGAGTTTCCAGCCAATCAGCGGCTTTCATTCAATCCAGATGCATGTTTCTGCATCTATTCAATCATTTAAAAAAATAAAAAACATCAAAGCTGTTAATTTACCGGTAAAGAAATTTCAGTCTGAGACAAAAAAAAAGTGTTCTTAAGAAGAAATGCATTAGAAAATCAAGACAATGGCTGTTGTTTTCTTAAATGAAAAACAATTCCTCCTTTTGCTGACTTACATTAAATGTTTTAGAATAAAACAAGCTTTTAATTTTAGTAAATCCTCTCAAAGCTGCTTTTAGAGATTCATTAATGAAATCCCTGGAAACAAACCAAACCATTGTAGATGAAACTGTGTATACACACAAGCAAGAGCTAATGCAATAATTAACATGGAATACACAAAACCTTCTCTATATTCCGATCAATAGATATTCAATGGGCACATACATTATAAAATAATATAAATTATGTATTTAATTGGTCTCCCTTTCAAGCAGAACACACTAATAAGGTAGTTATAAATGTATAATTATAGTGACTAAACCTTATTCATTACCACACTGAAAAATTGCAGCTTTTTGAACATTTGTTATAGCACTCAGATTAATGCATGTGTTAGATCAATTAAAATAAACTCATAAAAATAAAAATGTAGATGTGCAGTTTTATTAAAGTCCATGAACAGAATTAAACAGATACTATAGAAATATTGTACAATTAACAGGTGCTGAGTGACAGATGTATGAACTTTAACCCTTAAAGAGCAGAAGAAAGTGAATAACATCAAATAATCCAGAAATAAATAGCAAACGTCAAACAAACAGACATGCATTTATTGTTGGATGAATCCTCCAATCAGATACATGGAATCCAGTGATGTAAAGATATATATACACATTTATAAAAATATGAACATACACATTTTATTAATATTTCTAAGTGCTTTAACAGGCATCACAAACTATAAATGAGTTTGCGGTTTCATCTTGGTGACGCCCGATAGTTTAAATACTTTCACGAGGAAGCATCTACATGCTGCATTTGGTTTGCGCTTCGATCACGTCTGTTACTTGACCACTAAATCCGATAATAATAATAATAATAATAATAATGAGAAGTGAAATCTGACGAGCAACTGATGACAAACCCACTATTAAATATAGAAAAATAGTCTTCTACAACCAAACGAAAGGAAAGTACGCAGCCCTCGTGAGTCTGAGAGAGTGCATGTTAACATGATTCATCTATTTAAAGTCCAAGTGCAGAAAACATCAGTCGTAACCCGCCACTGAGCGTGGGTTAGGGGTTAAAACATCACAGAGCACCACGTGCGCATGTGTGCACGAAAGAAAAGAAATCAAGCGCATTTGGTGCATTTCTGACTAGGACGGTGATTTTGAGCAGAGTAACCCCGCTGTCTAACAGGCTGTCAATCAACATTCCTCTCCCGATCATTGGTCTCTTCAGCAAGTGAAGCCCCGCCTCTAAAGGCTGTCGTCTTATGGCTCCGCCCCTTCCAGCACATGTGGGAACAATCACATGGTTTGTAAAGGGTGAAAGGGAACGGCAGACACACAAGCCTTCTGTGAGCAGTGAAACATCATGATGTTGTACCTCTACATTCCTAGAAAGAGACTCAAGTGTGTTTAAGCTGAGAGGAAGAAATCACCAGTTTAAACTGGTATTGACAGCCTGTTAAACGAGCAGGGTTTAACCTCAGCAGCCCGACTGAGTGATGTCACCGCCAGAGCTTTTGGTGACCTCCATCGTGGTGAATATCTGAAACAAATGAAGGGAAGGACATGTTATGATCATGTGCTTAACAAATAAGAACATCAAATGAGTAATAAGCCTATTATGCTTTTTTACATGTTCATCTTTCTTTAGTGTGTAATGTTGCCTATTTCTTCTCTATCAGTGTCAGTGTTTCTGAATTTCCTGAAACGCCTCCATTGTAGTCTTGAGTTTCTTCCAGGAACAAACAAATCACAATATTCCTCATTTAAATAATTGATACGCAGAATAAAGGGGCGGGGCCTGGTTGAGTTAGTTAGTAGTGTGTTAAACTGGCGGTTATGGGAAGAGCGGGACATTTCCCAAACACACTCGAAGCGCTCGACCAATCACAACACACTGATCCAGCCGACCAATCAGAGCACAGTGTGCTTTTCAGAAGGAGGGGCTTCATAGAGACAGGAAGTAAACAGAGCGTTACTGACAGACTGGGAAGAGAGGAGCTGCAACAATGGAGAATATGGGGAAAATAATCAACATTCAAGCAGGAAAACCTGTTCTAGTAGACTTAGTAAAAGGGCGTAATAGGTCCACTTTAAGTAGTAGAGTTTTCGGAAACGCACCTCGGCACAGGTGGGGTGAATCCCGATGGTGTTGTCCAGCTGATCTTTGGTAATCCCACACTTCATAGCGGCACCGAAGCCCTGTGTGACCTCTCCAGCATTAGGACCCAGATAGTGAAAGCCAATCACACGGTCCTGCACACACACACACAACACAGGGGTTACAGGATCACGTCTAGAACAACACTGATAGAATGCAATCAAATGCTTTTCATTCTAAAACATTTAATAGAAATCAGTCACTGCTTATTACAAAATTGAGCAGCACTTTTTGTATGCTCGTTTCTAACTGAATGCACAAATCCGCTGTAGTAATGCAATTGTTCATTGTCTGTTCACATTCCAGCACAGAAAAAAAAGGTAATTGCGACTTTCATCTAACAACAGCCTTTTTTCCTCGCTATTGTGAGTTTCTCACAATTTGTACTTTACAACTCAGAATTGCGAGATATAAACCCAGAATTGAGGGAGAAAAAAATCAGAATTAAAAATAAAAAGTCTCAATAAGATAAGTCACAACCTTTCTTATTTTGTGGCAGAAACAAGCTTCCAGTGTCATTTTAGTATAATTTTTTAATAATTACAGCATTAATATTTTCAATTAGCTTTTATTTTTCCAGTCACATGGGTAAATGTTTTTCTATATATATATATATATATATATATATATATATATATATATATATATATATATTCACGGTAGGAAATTTACAAAATATCTTCATGGAACATGATCTTTACTTAATATTCTAATTAGGGATGGCTCGATACCACAATTTTGGCTTCGGTACGATACCTGAACCTAATACCTCGGTATCGATACTAAATCGATACCACAGGTAAAAAAAAAAAAAGTCTCAAAATTTAAGTGACACTTAAAAAACACTGCTTGAAACTCTCCATTACCAAATGTGCAAAGAAAGGGTATCAAAATGTAAATAAAATTTAAAAAAATCAGTCAGGGAACATACAGTAGGTTAAATTTTGATTTTGGAGAACCCCCCCCCCCCCCCCCCCCCTGAAATTATACAATTAAAATAGGTTAATATCTATAATGATAGATTCACATATAATAATAATAATAATAGAATAATGAAATGACATGTAAACCATTAGCTGTCATACATCAACAGAGAATTATCAACATTTATTGCATTTATTAATCTTGGTTTGGTTATTATTTGGGTTCATATTAGTGTAATGCATTGCATAAAGTAATGTTAACATGCTAAACATGTATTAGTACATTTAAATTTTTAGGTCATTTAATCACTGATTGATATAGATTAATAAATGCTATAATACAGTTAGGTCAGGTTACCTAATGAATTAGGGATGCACCGGATGTTCGGCAACCGAAATTATTCGGCCGAACACCGAAAGTGCTTTTTTTTTTGCTATTTTCGGCCGAATAATTTCGGTTGCCGAACATTGTGCATCCCTAATAAGTAAAAAGACCGAATAAATTTGACCGAACAATGACGTTTTTGATGACGCGATCAAATAGTAACCAGCATAGAGTGAGAGGCGCGCGCTTTATAAATGCAGCAAACATGCCCCGTCTCCGCCTTTGAGCAGATAACAGAAGAGAAGCTCATCTGATGCATCTGTGCAGACATTATACCTTTACTTGCAGCACTAAAGCGTCTTTTAACCCTATAGTTGACAAACGCGCCGCCGCGTTTTGCTGGATTTTTTTTCACATAGCAGCAAAATAGACTTAAATACTCCGTCATTTAAGGTCACTTAAATGCAGACTTAAGAAATATGAAAAAATAAACTGTTAAATGTCTACTTGTGTCCACTTACAATCGAAATAAAACTGTGCTTTTGTAAAATAAAGAAAATAAACAGGGTGTGCTTTCTGCCTCTCCGTTAACTTTTTTCCTGGAGCACGTCTCTAAACTTAAAACTCAGCCAATACTAGTCACACAGGCAAAGGCAATATATCTTTAATTGTCTACTTTTAAATTATCTAATTTAAAACGAAAACAAATATTCTCTGTTTATGTAATGAAAAGAGAGAGATGTCAGTCGTTCTCATGGCAACTCCTTATCTGCTAAATCGGCACGGAGAGCGCGCGCTATATTGAAACCCAAATGATCTGAGGCAATCCATGCAAACCTGTCAACGCCCACGATAAAGTGTATGTAAACTGCAAAAGTAGGCTTATGTCTAGGACAATTATTCATTTGTTGTGGGTAAATTTTTTTTTTGGGCACTTTTCAATGCACTTTTTTAGTTACATTCTTTCAGCAGTCAGTTATAGGCCTAACATAGGCTATTCAAGAAGGGCGGCTTCAAAGATGGCCAAATAAAAATATATTTTTTATTTTACTAATTTATTTATTTTAAGTTATATTGTGCTTTGTTTAAATAACAAAAAAAATCAGTGTTAAATAAATTGTATTTTTGCAATTTGTTTTTTTTCTCTGAAAAGCAAGACAAAATAGTAAAAAAGCTTATTTTTACTATTTAATTAAATACAATGGTGAAAAAATTGGCAAAATAAATGGAAAAAATGTGAAACACCGCGTTCGGTATTCGGCCAAGCGTTTCATTATTATTCGGCTTCGGCCAAGAATTTTCATTTCGGTGCATCCCTATAATGAATGTTGACAAATGTAGCTTAATTGTAATCTCTCTCTCTCTCTCTCTCTACAGCGGCACTAATATGCCATTCATTTTACTATCACTAATACTAAAATTAATATTATTACAATTTTTATTCTTTATTCATTCAAATTCAATTAATGTTTGTTTGAAAGTGCAAAAATGATGAGACCTAAACTTAATTGGTTCTAGCGTGTCATGCAAGCAGATTTGAGCTTTCGTGTTTACCGTATCATATATGATTGATAAGCTCTTATGTATGTGCGCTGTTCAGTGTTCAATAAAAGTCTAAATTAAATCAGTTGAATGATGGACTAACCTGTCGATCTCTGAACTCTTTGAACAAGTCAGGATGAGCATCTGACGATTCAAGTGCTTAGGCAGATTTGATGTGTTGCCTCCCCGTTTGCAGAGTGGTGCATTGAGATCTGTTGCTTTACTTTTCTCATTACTTTTGTAGGCAAAGTAATGCCTTATTTCACTCATACTGCTCTCTCTATTTATTAATTTCAGGCGTGTAGAAATTCGAATGAGCTTCGTTTGATCCATCGTGTTCCTCTATTGTCACCGTTTGCCGGTTTCGCATGACCCGCGTCAGTTTAAATAGCGCACTGCCGCCTAGCGGTGAACTTCAATTCGGTATTTGATGCGCTGCTGTTTCGAACAAAATTATGATATTGTACCGTTTGAAATATAATATATACCGGTATACCGCGCATCCCTAATTCTAATGAATTTTGGCATAAAAGAAAAAAACGATAATTTTGACCCATACAATGTATTGTTGGCTATTGCCACAAATATACCCATGCAACTTGTGACTGTTTTTGTGGTCCAGGGTCACTTTTATTTCAGCTTTATTTCAATTACTATTTTTTTTTTTTTTCTAACAGTTTTAGGTAACAAAAACGAACATTGAAGTGTTTCTACCAGGGTTGTTTGTTAAAGGTAAATTAAACCTTATTGTAAAGTGTAGAATTGTATAATCTAGTGTCTGATCTTGACTTGAAATCATAGCTTGATTAAAAATAAAATAAAAAAGTCAACATTCCTAGAGGATGCTGACGGTTACGTGTGTCTTACGTTGTCGAGTTTATTGCAGATGATCTTAGCGTAGCACCGGTTGTTGTCTCTGCTGGGAACGGTGAACTCCAGAGGCCAGAACAGACTGTGATAAACCTGCACAGACACGCATGCATCATTACAACAATTACCAGCACAGCACTGAGCGAACACACACACACACACACACACACACCTCGAGGTTCTCCTGTCCGTAGATCTCCACGGCCTTCTCCTCCGCGTGTCCACAGCTGCCGTATTCCATAGGAGTGAAGACAGTGGTGGGAACGTTCACATAATCGCACTGTTACACACACACAATAACAGAAGAAAGGGTTATAATCACAGAAAATCACTATTAGTGCTGGGCGGTATAAACCGGTTCATACCGAATACCCCTTAACTGTCACCGTGCCGCTACGTTTACTTCACTATATGACAAAGAAATCCTTATCTAATCATGACAAACTATATATCGTTGGAAAGGTCTAAGAATCCTAAATAGATATTTTAGCACTGTTTTTTGTTACAAATTATGTAGGAACAGTAATAGATGATTTTATGACAAGAGTGCACCTAAAAAAAAAAAAAAAAAAAAAAATCTACATCACAACAGGAGTTTTGACCTTTGCCACAAAAAACTCGACGCACACACTTTTAATAATTGAAACTTTGGTTCATGCTAAAAGTTCATAAAACAATCTAGTATTTGTCATTGCATCCTCTTAAATATAATCTTTTTTTATCGCATCACATATTTTAATAAATTAGGTATCATTTGAAAGCTTACGAACTCAGAATTCAACCTGTAAAACCGTTTTGAAATTGGACGTTGCATTACCATAGAAACGGTACTCTAAATTCTTTTATCGGGCTCCTGGACTCTTCATGATTCATCTTCATAATTTATTATAAAACCTTTTCTAATCTTGACAAAACACAGAAAGGTCTGAGTCTCAAGGTTCCATATTTCGTGACAGAAATGTATTAATTTGTTACAGCAGAATACATACAATTAAATTCAATGGAATGCATGTCACCCGGTGGCTATTTCTGGTATTACACCTAAACAATTTCATGGGAATTTTTTGATATCAACTTCAAATTTGGAACACAACTTGGTTAGATATTTTATAGTGATTATAAAGTTAAAAATATTCTGTGAAATATATATTTAACATAAAAGAAAAGATATTAAGTACTTTCATTTTTTGAAGTGCTTTCACTTCAAAACGTGGTGCGGGTGTTTTTATATGAGATATGAGAAAAGTTTCGATGTTATTTTGATTGAATGTTTCCTGATAAAGCAGCGTTTATGAGCGCAGGTTTGTGTTCGCTGCTACAGCGCCTCCTGCTGGCAACTCTTTATAAATACTGCAAACCTGTATTAATACTAGTGTGGATTTTTTTCAACAATATTCACTCTTGATAGTAAAATAGGGCATTCTAAGTCAATATACTGCACTATTTCCTCTCTCAATCAGTAGGAAGTGTGGTTAACACCCAGTCCTGCTTGAAAAAAAAAAGAAAATACTGTCATAAACCGTGAAACCGGTATAATTTTGATAATTTTGGTCATACCGCCCAGCATTACTCTATTTAAGACTGTAATCTTCCTGGCAGCGATGGTTATGACTATGCCAGACCTTTAAAGATGATCCGGCGTACAGTCGTCGAGCCAGAAGTCTGCCGGCCTGAATGGCCACCGGCGTGAGCTCCCACTTTCCCTCCAGAATATCTCCAATCGCATAGATGTGAGGAATATTAGTCTGCTCCTCATCGTTCACGGGAATCTTCCCGTTCCTGGATGGAGGAACAGAAAATGACTCAATGTTCATATTGACTTGAAGCCGCTGTAATTGGGACTGTATGTGCATGAATGCCATATGAATCATGAGTAGCAGGACTGCTGTGAAACTTCATATTTTTCAATTATTTATCCTCAAAACTTTAGATCCTTGTATCGATTTTTTTATTAAATGTCCTAAAAATCAATAATTAAAAAATCGGTTTGTTTAAAGGATAAATAAAAGATATATTTGCACTCCGGACAGAAATGAAAAATGCTTTGTAATAATATATCAGCCACATTACATCATCATTAGTTCCCTTCTGCAATTTAGGAAAAGTCAGAACTGAGAGTTACTGTAACAAATGCAATGAACAATGACTTTTAAAATCCTGTACAGTCTGTTATGTAACACAATGCACATTACAAAACTGAGTTGTAAATCTGTAAATGCTCAGTGACTGGCTCACTCAGAGGAACCATAGAACAGCTATGCATCAGTCATGTGTGTGTGTGGGTCATATGGAATCACATGACTGTGCTTGATCAGGATCTAAAACCTCTGTGCTGCACTAATCCCTCAAACCACACACATACACACACACTTCAGTCTGTGTGTGAATTAATATGCATTTTCCCATGCTTTTCAATGGAAACACTTTGCTTAACTCATCCCGCCCATCTACATCCCAGTGTGTTGTGTGTTCTGTAAACACACTGCGTGTCACTGAGGTCAGACGCTGGACACACTCCCAGAGGAAATACTGCTGATTCACCATGACACTCCGGACCCCGCCTCTTACTCACTCTGACCCCGCCCTTTTAAATGCTACCGTGACAACAAGGACTTTGTTATGGGTTGGAGGAGGGACTATGAGACAGATGACCAAAATAAACTATTCAAAAGAAAGAGACATACTTGGCATTGACTTTAACTCCAGCTTTGTCCAGACCGATCTTTCCTGTACAGGCGTCACGACCCACTGCGATCAACACCTGACACACACACACACACACCAACATTAAACAATGCTGACCACTGAATCTGCCCTCGGTTACAAAACAAAATAATTTCATTGATATCTTATGTGATGTTGTACTTGTATTATATATATATATATTTTTTTTTTTTATCCAAGTTTTGGAACTGAGAATATTTTGTTGATTCTGATGTGTATATTTCATTGATATCTTGTGTGATGTTGTACTTGTATTTATATATATTTTACTTTAAAAAAAAAAAAGTTAGTGGAACACATTGTTGATTCTGTTTTCTTACACTTTAGTGCATTGTTATCTTTTTTTGGAACATGTGTTGGGTTTAATTATGTTTTGTTGAGATTTCTTCTCTATTGTGATTCTCAGGTGATTGTCACATGACTAATTGCTGCTTAAGAGGAATTTTGAAGGACTTTAAAAGGTGTGCGGTTATTTAAAATCTGTTTTTAATTGCCTAAGCCATAATTAAATAAAGGCTTTTTATATACATTTACTTTAACTCTCGAGTGCCTTGGCTTGATACGTTTGATACAAACATACAAATGATACAAACATGGTTTACATGGAGCAAACTCCACTCACAGGAATTACATTTGCCTTGAACTGTAGTCAGACCTCACACTCTTATGCCTGGTTCAGATTACAAGATTTTTTTGTCTGTTACGATAGTCACTGTGTCAGATTACCCGATTTTGACTCCTAAAATCTTGTCGTGCCGTGGACAAGAAACATGTCAGACTACACGTTGCTTCCTGACCAGTCATCGCGTGCCGTCTTTAATGACGCGCGTGATGTCATTGAGAAGGCGAAACTAGTAGCGAGTGACTTCCGAAAACGAACGTAAACAAACAATGGATGAAGCGGTGAATGTTGTATTGGCTGTCCTGTGTTCAGAAAAACGTTAAAAAAAAGAAAACCCGACAATGGACACGTTCCCGGATTGCTCGAAGAGGACAGTATGGGCTGTCAATCCTCCAAAGAGAACTTGAGGTAAAATATTGTTTTCTTATTTTTACTTTTAGCCAGTAGTACAAGTAATAATGTTGCTAGCTTGCAACAACGATAACATATTACACACACACAAACACACACACACAGAGACTCGCTCACGCACGCACTCACTCATACACATACATACATAGGCCTAATCACACGCGCACTCCCTTGATGACACATCATATAGGCAGGAATACTGTTGCCACAGCTCCACGAACCTTTCCTCCATGTCATTACTCCACCTAGTAGCACCATCGTCTCTCTTTCGTTTCGCCATTTTTGAAAGTTGTGTACGGAAAAGCTTCTGTGCTCCTATTGGTTAACCTCATACATGTGACGGAACCCGTCGTGGACGACCGTTAAAAAAATTAAACATGCTAGTCTTTTTGTCGTGATGTCGTGAAGGATCGCAGACGCGACGTAGGTTGTCGCCCTCTATGACACACTATACAAGATGAAACGATCGAATCTTGCGTCCCGACGCCCGTTATCGTTTACGAATCCCCACGTCAAACGGATCGTGGCAAAATCGGGCTAAAATCGTGTAATCTGAACCAGGCATTAGACAACTATACAGCTCATGTAGGTTATAATACTGAATAATTGATGCAAGTGCTTCAGGGTTCGTACAGGTACAGTAAAATTTAATTCCAGGACTTTACTACTTTTTTGGTTTTCAAGGAATTTAGAGATCTTATTTATCAAACAATATCTTTATTATCTTTCAAATTGTAAATAAGGTAAATAGACAAAAATAAACCAAAATGGTATAAATAAAGTGCAGCGGATGCAATGACTGTGGAAACTAACCATTGAAAGGATACTATGACAAAGATATCGCTTTCTTTATTCAAACTGATTTCCCCCCCCCCATGAATATATGATTGACCTGAAGAATGAAAGATGTATCATATACTTGGATATTTATGAGCAATATCACACTCATAGCCATGTGACCTGGCTCTATATCTGTATCAGACGGGCTGCAGCTTCATAATGTGTGAAAAGATTGCTTTATCGATAAAATTAAACACTAATTTCACATATATTGTCTTTCAATAATTCAAGCACTTTTCAAGTACCTTTTCATAAATATGTCTGATTTTAAGGGTTTTTCAGGACTTAAATTTTAAAAAGTCAAATTGAAGTACTTCAAGCATTTTAAGCACCTTGTAACAAAAATACTTGCTTTTAAACCCTCTGAAACTACAATCTTTTTCCAGCCTTTCATGTTTCCCAATGACTTTTAAGCAAATGGTGTCACAGGTGCAGTTCATAACATTTATATGGAAATTATCTACTAACATTTTACAAAGTCACTGGGTTCATTTCAGTGAAGAGAATGTAAAATGTTTGAAAAATTAAACCGAGCCAAAGATAGCAGACAAGATAAAAACAGACGTGCTGTAATGATATCTGAAGGGAATTCCAGTTTTTGGTCAATAGAAAGGCCCGATACTCACAGTGTTGTATTCCCCTTCATAGATCTCGTCACTCTCGGTTGATTTGGCCGTGACTTTAAGTCGGCCCGGAGTTCCAGCTTCCAGCTCCTCGATCTGTGGAAAAAACAATCACCGTGATCACCATGATAATGTGTGTAAAGAGGCCATGATTATGAGCATTACATAAATCACAGCTACGATAGATAATGCATCATTTCAGATTTCAGTAATGTTTAACCGCACACATGCACTAACCTTGGTTGGAACAAACTTCCTGAGGAATTTGACCCCATGCGTCTCCATGTAATCTCCCGCACGGTTGGCCATGTCCTGGTCGAATCCTCGAAGCAGAATGGAGCGAACCATGACGGTCACGTCCAGTCCCAAACCCGCCAGAAATCCCCCACACTCCAGAGCGACGTACGACGCCCCGACAACAAGAGTCTTCCCGGGACAGTAGGGCAACGAAAACAGGTCATCACTGTGAAGAACAAACAAAACCGATTAGGGCACATGATAAATGGATCACGTTTCCTCCAATACAGACAAAAGTTCAGATGTACAGTTAAACATCATAAACGCTGCCAAAGAGAAAAGTCAATATGCTCAAAACCACAGAGGCTTAAGTCCTGCCAAACACCTGCACTTCACTTCCTCATCAGATAAAAGAAGAATCAACCATCACCAGATTTCAGCTGAGTCATAAAAGAGCGCACATGCATTCAGGTTAAAGGCTTGCCGTTTCGATGCCGTACGGACTCAAATCCATTTTTTTCCGTTTTAACATTTCTGGATACATTTTTTTCCATTTCTCTGGACTCTGGTTGAATTAAAATGTTAGCAATCAAAAAGCATGTCTCAATTGAAATCATAAAACTTAGAATTTAACAGCAATTTATTAAAAATAAAATAGGGCCATATAAAACAAAATTCTGTTTTAATTTTTCTGAATTTATAATTTTATAAAAAAAAAGTATCTAAAACTCAAATGAAGACATAAAACATTAACAATTTATCTAATCTTTTAAAATGTAATTCAAATGAAATCCTTTTATTTTTTGGCAAACTGCTGAAACCGATACGAGCGTCATGCTTGAGTATGTGTATTTGATGAAACTGCCATTCACAGAATTCATATTTAAATAGCCTTTTTTTGCAGTTTTATATTTATACACTTTCCATATCACGATTTGATTAAATGCACAGTCCTAGTTGATTTATTCATCAAAAACTTCGCAAATTCTGTGACATTCCGAGTTACACAACTCCATTTTCTATGACTATTGCGTCACAGAAATCATAGAGCCCTACATGTACCATTTTTAAATAATCAACATGAACCAACTTGATTATTTTCCATGCTTATGCCATTCATATCAGAGCTTACAGAAGGAAATCCTCCTCCTATTTGCCACGTCATTCAGCTTTTGTTCCCTTAGTGACTGAGAATGAACCAGCTTTAGATCAATAAATGCTGTAAATAAGTCAGCAGGGCTCCTGTAACGACCCCCTGGGGTCCAGCTGCGTTTACCCAGCTCTCCTGAGGAGGTTTACCTCTGTGAACTCAGTCTCAGCTCACCTGGTGATGCAATACTCTTTATCTCCCGGGACGCCCAGGTAACGAGGCCGCTCTCCAGTCGCCAGGATAAACCTAGCCGCAGTGTAGAACGTCTCTTTACCGCGCTTGTTTGTGGCCTGATGGGAAGAGTCAACAAAAACATAAGATGAGGGCAGCTTTAGGCAAACTGTGAGTGTGATTTAAACTGTAATATGCAACTTTTAGCATCTCTCATAGTACTGGCATTTGAATAAAGCTAAAAGAAAAGCCTTAAACGCACAGAAACATTAGCTCTCCAATGTCATAAAGGCACATTTTCTCCATGTTCTGCTGACAAAAATAGGAATGAATTACACTTCACACTTAAACTCATGCTTTTTTTAGTCCTCTAAAAGTAAATGAAGTGGAAATGAATCCAGTTCTCTTTGCATTCACGTTGTATCTGGACCTGTAGTGGAGTCAGCTCTCCTTTTGGTCTGTTTTAGCTGTGACTGTTAGCTCAGCCCAGGAAAGCAGCTTTGCATTTACAATGCATTTTGTAGTGAATACGGTGAAGCGTCAGTACAACTGGGTCGCTGAATCAGAACACACTTACCTTGATCTTGTGCGGCTCCACAAACTCAGCGTAGGCGTTGACGTAATTGACGTTTTTATCTCGTAGAGAAACCCTGTAGCCCCAGTTCAATGAACCGATGTAGTTATTCACCGCAGTCCTCATCGTCTCCCAGTTGTGAGTCACTTTAATAAAAAGACAATATTTGATAAGAAAGTGAAACAGAGGACACATAAAAGGAAATCTACATTAAGAGAAAAAGTGGACATGCTTGAAAGCAAAAACTTTACGACATATTGAATGTTATGCTTATCAATTGTTCTGTGTTTTAGGAAGCTTTCTTGTGTTAAATCACCCATTAATAATCCTTTTAATTAAAGATATAACAGGGCCCTCACTATAGTCTTTCAAACCATGTACTTTCAGAGAAAGAGGAAATAAATTTGCAACTGAAATGTCTTCACAGTAGAAAACACAAAATTGCATCACAACTTTAACCACTCATGGAAAACTAATTCATGAAGAACTCTTTTTAAAATCATTTCTATGTGCAATGCATTACATCATGTGGTGTAATTCTTGTCTTGCATCCCGATCACAGAGCCAGTGTATCATGTGCCGCTTCACATTCCCAGCCGTGTTGAATGTTACGACTTACCTTGATCACTGAACTCCCAGCCGAACTTGCGGGCGTCTCCTATGGCGGTGCCAAGCAATGCCGTCTGATGCATCAGTTTCTTAGGAATACAGCCCACATTCACACACGTGCCGCCCAGACCTGGAGACAGACCTCGTATCATCATCTTCATCATATCATATTTATCTCTACCATATCATAAGAAGTCATTTTTGATTAAATACTTCCATGTTTGATTCTGGTATTCTTACCCCAGGTTGTGCCCTTCGGTGTGGGAACAACATAATCCAGAACCATGACCTTCTTGCCCAAGGCAGCTGCTTCCTGTTTGGGCAGGAAGGAGATGTGTTAAAATCAAAATCATGTGCAAAACCCACAGAGCTCCTACAGAGTTTGGCTGCATGACAATTTACAGGTTAGATTCTGTATCAGGCCTTTACATGCACGTTCAATATATTTACAGTGCAAGGCTGTGCGATGTATTGAATATTCATGATTTAACTGGTAGCATAAATTTAAGCAACCTAAAAATATTGTAATTCGATATATTTGTTCCAATTCTGTGAATCATTTTAAACTGGAAACCCTAGAAAAAATTAATTTGGTAAATGTATAAAATATGTACATGTATATATATAAAAAAACATATATATAAATGATTTGAATCTAAACAATGCTGTTTATTACTAGCTATTGCATACAAAAATTATTTTCTCCTTGTGTTCATTTAGCGGGAAAAAACTGTGCATAAAAGTAGATTTTATCTAGATCTAGATTTTAATTCTTTCAAGTCAAGTGTGTATGTATATATATATATGAGCTGTCCAGCTATTAAAACTCTAATCTAAAATCTAATTACACAATGAGGCGTTTAATTAATCACAAATTAATTGCACATTGAAATTGGCTGAGATTACCCTCATAAGATAAAGTAAAGTTATTGTTTTAAACAAAAAAAAAAGCATCAAATATACATTACAAATTTTATTTTATTTAAATTTAACAGAATTTATTACACAAACTTTTAGGTTTCAACAGCCTTGAGGGCGAGAACATATTCATTTTTGGGTTAACTATACATTTAATAGGTTTTATAATATAATAATAATAAAAATTATATATATATATAAATAAAAACACTAAGATCTAATACAGGGTGAATCCATGTAACTTGAGCCTTAGTTTGAAATGACAAAGTGTCCTGATTGACCCGACTTAACTCGACACACACACATACAGTATTTAAACAGCATTACAGATGAAGGATCTTCCTGCCTCAGTGTAATTTAACTCACCTTTGAACACGCCAGACCGCCAGAACCCCCACCGATGACGATGAGATCATAGTCGTACGCCTCGCTCCCTTCACCCAACAGCTTCTGCAGGACGCCATCACTGTGTGCCTGTTACCACAACAACCAGACCATCATTAGAGCATAAAACCATGCTGATAAGATGCGTGAAGAGCCACTTGTGCATTATTCAGCTCTATTACCAAAGGTCTTTCCCACAGAGCTGCTTTACACTCAACGGAGAAAGGGCTTTTATAGACAGCTGACAGATAAATTAGTGATAGAAACAGGCACTGATGATCAGACATTTCATATGTAGATCCTACAAGTAGACCACCGATGGGGTAACCAACTTATACAACAAATAAATAGGTGAGATAACAGTTGATAATACAAAACTAGGGCTGTGCCAGTCAACTTCACTATGGTGGTATAAAACTGCCATCGTCACAGCCCTATTAAAAAAAGCCATCAAAGTCCTCATTAAAAAAAAGGCTCCAAAATGGCAAGCTTCAATGCAAATAAATAGTGCATGTGGACTTATTGATGCTACTAACTAAAAATTAATTTAACGGCCACCAAGATTAAGTTATGCAAGCAGCTAAAGGACGATTGAAAAATCAAGTTACTTTCTAAGTTGTGATTTTTAAGGTTGAAATATCAAACAATTCATAACAGTGTGAACCCTGCAGTAATACAGTATTTTTTTAAAAGCAATTTAGTTGAAAAATACTTGACTCAAATGACATTTCAATTGCTTATTATTCTACATATTTTAAACAGTACTTTTGATAATACTTTTTTAAATAAATAAAAAGTATGTGTAAGGTTGTAAAACAGAAATTAAATAAATATAAAATGGTAAATGAAAAAAAGAGAAACAATAAATAGCAAGCTAGATATAATATTGATTAAAAAAAAAATCTATGGAAGTTCCCAGCCCTAATAATAACAATGGTTGCATAATTCCAATCAAAATTTGATGAGTGAGAAGTTTGTTTCAGAGTGAACATTTTACAATTAAACTGAAAGTCCTGCCCTGAATCAATGATGACTGCAATTATGTCAATTAAAAGGAGAAAAATAACTTCTAGCAGACATGTGGGACAGACAGAAATGTTTTAATTACTTATACTTATTCTCTTAATCTTCAACCACAGCTAAAATGAAGGTGTGTGTGTGTGGGTGAGGCGATTCTGCAGCAGAACGTCACTAACTCGGTCAGTAATGACCATGACGATGAAGTCACGCGAGAACGACTTCTGAGTGAAACAACCCCCAGTGTCCTGCATCCTAAACACTGACTGCATGTTCCATGCCATCAAATCTTTAAAAGACATTTAAAAGTAAAAAGGGTTTGCTTGAGGAAATGTCATTTTTATGTCTGTAAATTAACTAAACTAATTTCTCTAGAGGTCTTTGTCCTGTACAGACATTCATGAACACTTCTGCACCTGGCCAGTATTTTAGAGCAAACTAATCAAACTACGGTTGGTCGCTTCGCATGTCAATCAGGTGTTCCTTGTCTACATGAATAGAATAAATAATGAGCAGACATTATTAAAAGAGACAAAAGTCTGGCCAGCGAGTAAGAATCACTAGGGCTGCACGATATTTCGCTTTAGCATCAATATCAAGCTTTAAATGTAACTGAAAAACAAAGCACTGCTTATTTCAATTATATCTTTCTTCTATTGTATTGATCCATGCTTGTAATTTGTTTATTATTTTCTATGCACATTCACTCCCCTACAAAAGCACAGATTATTCAAGAATGATTAATTCTTTTCAAATAGAGCTATTCAAATCATCTGGTAAAATTGGTTTTATATCACAGAAAAAACAAAATATTGCAATGTCATTGTTTCCGATATGTCAAACACATGCAGAAGAATCAGTACCTTCATGGTGTTGTCGCAGCCTCCGATGTGTTTCTTGTTGATGAAGACGTTGGGGACTGTTTTCTGCCCAGTCATCTCATGCAGTAAGTCCTGGTAGTTGGTCCCGTCCTCTAAAACACATCAGACATGATCATTCAGGATCTCAGCGCTCATGTTTCACATCTACACCACATGGGCGGCCCTCCAAGACGGATAATCGAATCATGTTCGGATCTGGCACTTCTTCTGAAACTAATGTTTGGCTCCAAGCTCCAAAGCAGCTAATCAGGTTTAAAGCCTTTCAGCAGAGAATCCATTATCAGTGTGATGCTACGAACATGAGCAGGACAGCTGTGCATGCACAGCGAGATAAAGCCAAGTGTGAGACATAAACGAGACATGGTGGGGTGCAAATGAGTGAATGAAAACAAGGAAAGAGGAGTTTGTAACGCTGCGGTTGGAGTGACTCAGCAGGTCATGGCAAAAACTGCCCTGATCGCTTAAACATTAACATCAGAGGTTCAGCACAATGTTCAGAGAACACACGCTCGAGTATCTCAGCACTTCTGTCAATGGCTCGAGTCAATGAGGTAGTAAAACTGCTGTGTAACCTTAAACGTGGACATTACATAATCGCAGCATGCAGAAGACATGCATATTCAGTAATCTTGCGTATCAGAAAGAACTTTAGGTGAAAATGTTATGCAACTGAATGTTCAGAAAATCTAAGTGAACATTGTTTTAAATATGTAGTGAACAAATATAATGTAATCTCAGACCTGGCATTCATCTCATTAAATTATTCAGACTCATAATCTTATTAATAATTTGGCCCAATTGTTGTTGAAGTTGAATAGTCCTGATAAACAAATAAATGTAGAGTGGGGCGCAAAAATGCTCATTTTACATTGTGAAATAAACACAATGTATTTTTTGTCCTTTAATTCTAAAACTTTAATTTCATGTTTTAAAAAAAACATGCATTTTGTTTGTTTTTTAAATGCCATGCCAAAGTATTTGATTATTTTGATGGCGAAAACCATATTTGAGTTATTACAATTTAGAATAGAAAATAAAGATAGTCAAGACATGTTTCTTAAATTAAATAAAATGTTTGACAGACAATGAGCTCTGACATGATGTACATATGGCTAGAAATACATATGGAAATGATCAGAACGATTAGTTGATAAGACTGAAGAAGAAAAGAAAAGGCAGTAAGTGCACAGCCTGCACTTCCTCCACGCATTTTCATTCCAGTCCCGGAAAGGAATTATTATAAAAGTAATTTGATGATTACTAATATGGAAAATGATCCCCGGTGATTGTTCTCTTACCCATCAGGTCCAGCTCTAAAGTAATACACTTGACATTCAGCTCTTTAAAGAGATCCTTCACCTGAAATCACAGAAAGCCCAACATGTTAGTAATTCAACAAGATTCGAGTTTCAAACATGACAACATTTAGCAGCAGAAAAACATCCATTCAAATACATACGATTAAGTAAATTACAGCACAGTGTAACAGCATTAAATAAACTACATGAACTCTCAGGTCAGCCGTGAAGTACTTATGTACAAATTAAAAATACAAAGGAGTAAAATAATTTAAGTCATGGTAAAAGCGGAGTTATCTATAACTATTTCTGTTTTATTTCTGGTTCCATAAGTAGTTTATTCTGAACTCAGTGTCAGATCAAATCATCATGATCTACAGAGCAAAACCAGACAGTCTCTATGATTCTTAAAATAATTACTAGAGAATCCCAGCTATTTAAAACACTAATTAGTCTCTTCATGAATGTCGAACATCACAGCACTTCCACACACTTGCCTGGTTCAGTCGATAGATGCACAGCATCACAGGATCATATCCTTTACATTAATGAAGTCTTTTTTTCATCATCAGTCATTAATTAGATGTTTCATTTGCCACCATTTAAAGTTACCTTACAGCGATATTGATGGATTACAGCAGAGATATAACACTTTAAGAGCTTGGTTTCTTGAAGAATGTTTTATTACAGCTCAGACCTTTAGATGAAGTCAAATAGACAGAAGTATATAGATCATAAAACGAAATTATCTATATTTCTTACTGTACATGATAAATGCTGTGATTCCTAAAAACATGAACTTGACATTGTCAAACTATTGATTTTAGTCTTTAGTACATAAAAAAACATAGGATTTTTAAATTTATTTCAGGCATAACATGGAAATATTAAATCCAGACGTTAAATATTTTAAATGAATAAATAAACAATTGAAAACATTTTAATTTTTACCATATAAAGCAAATTTCTCCTTAAACTATAACTAGTTTAAAACATGTGTTGTGTGTCAAAAGAATAATTAAACAACTTTATTAATGTTGCCTTCTCATTTAAAGACAAAACTGAACACATACAAAATGAAAGAGACAGTTCACCTACAAATGACAATTAAGTTATGTCATTTACTCGCCCTCAAGTTGAACAACCTGTATGATTTTTTTTTCTTGAAAGAAAGAATGGATCATATGACTCGTTCTTGTTAGTCAATGGTGTCCATTAACTGTTCGGTTACCACGATTCTTCAAAATATCGTCTTTTGTGTTCATACAGGTTTGGAACAACTTGAGGAAGAGTAAATGATGACAGAATTGTCCTTTTTGGGTGAACTGTCTCTTTAAGAAATAAGCTTCAAAACTATATATACTCTTAGCTCAAACCTTCTTACATGACAGTTTTGAGGAGATATTAGTCATGTTTATGACGGATCTTCACTCACCTTAACGCAGAAAGGACAGAAGCTCTTACTGAACACCAGCACTTGATGAGAATCGATAAGTTCTTTGATTTTCAGTCGGATCTGCTCGCGACCCCCGTCATTCTCGATGGGCGGCATGATGATCAATAACCGGTCACAGGTCGATATTCCGCGCTCTTCTGCTTCCTGAGTCGATGATTATGATTAAAGTGAAGCTTAATCTCAAAATAAACTCATGATGTCACATTAACTAACAAGATAAATAACATTAAAATCACTCGTCAGTAGTGATCATTTCAACTTCATCTCGCGCCGCCGCCGAATGACGCTCCGCCGCGCGCGCGCCTCATACATAAGACCCCACGAGGCTGACCTGCACGTGCCTGAGTGAAAATCAACCCACATCTTCACTCGCTATGATCCCACTTGTCTGTCATGGCCGTTATAATTTATAAAGTAAAATAAACGCGCAAACAGTTAGAAAAAACTCAAGGGAACGTGACTCTCTCTGTAGACATCTAACTTTGAATAACTACATCGATAATATATGGAAACATAATATGCTATGAATTACTATTATTACTATTATGTAATAATGTAAAACAAGCGTGTAAAAACAATCAGGCAGTATTTTTTAGACGCCTCATAGTGTTTGAGACAGACACGTGCGCCACCTGGTGACTGAAACCGACCAGAGATGAGCAACTAATTTACAATGAATTTGCATAAAATTCACTAGTTAAAACTAAACAAATTTGACTTCAATAGACGCTTTGTTTGACTTTTTTTGTTGTTGTTGCTTTATTTGACTTTTAGTAGTTTATGTTGTATTTCTAGTATATTATGTCAAATAACCGCTAGATGGCACAAGTACCCTACATATTTATGCTATATATATATATTTTTTTTGCTTTTTACAGTTCACTCAAATATTCAATACAGTAATAAGTGAAATTCCAAAAGGACAAATAGTCTCTAAATGATTATTATTGAAGACTTTGAGTTCACTGTCAGATCAGATCAACAGGGGTTTTATCAAACGACGTTCCCGCTTTTGTTCACAGACAAATAAACTAGTGATTCAAACATAAGACAAACTATTCTCTGGCAAACAATGATCTCAGTCGTACTCAATCCTCAGATGTGTTCTGGTTTATTGAGGAAAATTTGGATCTACTGTATATCTAATTCGTTTTAGATACGTTGCAAGTAATACATATAGGTGGTGTTAGAAAGAGAAATGTCAGTAATTCATTAATAATATATAGCCTAATTTGCTTTTACTGCATCTGATTTGAAATATTTCTGCAACTGTGAGAACAAAACATGAGCTAAAATGGGTTACGTTGATGTCATTTGTAGGCTATATCAATTTAATAGAATAATATTTTTTTATGATCCAAATGTTTATCTTTATTGACTTGCTCCAAATTTACTATATCTGGCATTAAATAAAAACAGTGTGACATGCATGTTGACATAATATGCAGAAACCCAGATGAACACGCACACCTCCTCCTTCATTCACTCCTTCCCGAAACTGATCTCATGATGTCCTTCTAGGAATCCTCCAGCTTTGTTACCATGGAGACAGTCAATCATTCCCATAACAAGAGGAACAGATATGACAGAGTGTCACACACACACACACACACACACACACACACACACACACACACACACACACACACACACACACACACACACACGCACGCACGCACGCACGCACGCACGCACGCACGCACGCACACACACACACACACACCTTTAATTTTACCTTTATTTATATAGCGCTTTATACAAAATAATGCATTTGTTCAGCTGAAATCATTTCAGTGTTGATTCAGTTCCGCTGTAAAGATCATCAATTATTATGTAAATTAGTTCATTTCATCTATAAAGCTTCTGTTCTCAACAGGATCAGTAAAGTCAGATCAATAATACAGTTGAATATTACTGTAAAGTCCACATGAAATCGGTCTGCCCCAATAAGCATTCAAACTTACTGTCTTTCACTTCTGCCAGTATGGAAAGATTTTGCACTTCAGATTTTCTGTCCAATCAAATGCTCTCTAGAATAGAGAATCAGTATTTTCAACATACATTGCATTCACTCGCTATACAGAAAACTCAAAGTGTTTTAGACTTATGAAGTTTGTTACAGCATTTGTGAGATCAGGAACTCCAGACATGTTCATCTGATGGTCAAAAACAGAATGATGAAAGAAAACGTCTCTCTGATGAAGCTATCAATGGATCATTTATACATGATTTGATGTCATTTGTGTGCACGTAATCAATCGCTACTCCCTCCTGTGTGTGTGTGTGTGTGTGTGTGTGTGTGTGTGTGTGTGTGTGCATTTGACATGTTAATGATAATGCATAATGTGATTTTTTAGGCACACTGTGCAGTATTTAGTGAACTAGTGTTCCTCTCTCTGACAGCATTGCTGCTGATTGTGTGTGTATATGTGTGTGTGTGTGTGTGTGTGTGTGTGTGTGTGTGTGTGTGTGTGTGTGTGTGTGTGTGTGTGATTTTTTGTGTGATGCATTGATTTCATGGGGTCGCGTGTTTTCTCACGGATCACCTCAACTGTGTGGTTTTCAAAAGAAACACATCTTCGATTGGTTAACCTTCACCCTTCCTTCACGGGTCTGTTCATCTCAACAGACACAATTATAATGGATGACAGAGTTACAGTAGCACACTCTTTAGTACACTTTTAAAAGGAGTACTTAGTCTTTTTTTTTCAATTGCTAGGACACATTTCTCAATAGGTCACCTTTTCATAACTCTTCCCTCAGTTCTCAGATCGGCACAGTGGTTCATTTCACATCCAAACTGCACTAAAACTATCAACACACTTTATTCACGTCTCAAATCAACTCATTGTTTCAGAACACAGAGGTTTCACACAACAAACACACTTTATCACTCATAATACACAGACCTAAAACACTAACATCAGGATCATTATACAATGTGTTCTTTAATAAAACTTCTTTACAAAACCAGAATGACACTCTAAACTCTAATAATTCACTGCAGTGTCACATGATCATGTCTATACAGTACAGAATTATTCCTGTTTCCTCTTTTGAATGGATGGGGATGAAACTGAAAGACTGACAAGTCATCTAATCACTTTGACAGTATTTGATTTTTTTTTTATTCTGAATATATTTCAACATGGTATTACTGTAAAAATATTGCATAATTTCTGTCTTATTTTTTTAAGGTTAGGTTTTGAACAGAAGTTTAACAGTTTTGAAAAGAGAATGTAAACATGTGCAAAATGTAATGTAAAGGCTACATAAAGTTTTGCTGGTATTTGTGTTTGAGTGAGAAATTAATTCATGTTATTTGAAAGATGAAAAATACATTTTGTGCCAAAGCAATAATAATTATCCTCAGTTTATCCCACAGACTGATGCTGATCACTGAGTGAAGAGTTCTGAAAAAGTTACCTAAATATTGAGTACAATTTACAAATATATTTGTAATTACACATTTGTAATGATGAAAGTTGAAATTACATTTAAAATATGTTAACTTTAAAGACACTATACAGTTCAATTATAATCAAGGATTTGAGTATAGTCAGCACTAAGTGCAATTCTTTAAAGCACGACAAAACATTAAAATATAGCCTAATATTTAAAAAATGTAGCCTACTTTAAAGTAAAATTTTTGCCTTGACATTATTACAAATTACTTTCTTAAAAAGTGTACTTTAAGTGTGTTTAGAAACATGTTCTCTCTTTAAGTAGGCTCTTAAGTGGCTCTTAAACTACAAGTGCGCATTCTATGCATTGAAGCGCACTTCTTCTTCATAAGGCTGTATTTGATTATTTTTTTCTCACTTGGCCTGCAATGGGAAGAGTGACAGTAAACGTGACAATTCTGGTGTTTCATTGCTGTGAATATATGACAGTTTTTTCCTGTATAGAAAGTTTTGTGAGTGAAAGTCTAGCTCAGGAGGCAAAGCCCATAAATAAAACATTGCGAACTCTCTCTCTCTCTCTCTCTCTCTCTCTCTCTCTCTCTCTCTCTCTCTCTCTCAGTGTGTCATTGTCAATGTCCTTCCCCGGTGAGTGCCTGTCAAATCGAACCAATCAAGAGCCGCGCTCGTTCTCAGAATACCTTCTCATTAGCACCCCCACTGACCCAGAAATAAACGTTCCATCATATTCCAGGTTCGCGCGCGCGCGCTCCCGCCGCTCCTGTGATCTGAGAGTGATTCATGCACATTTAAACCCGAAGGAAAGCAGCGCAGCGTCCTTGAGTTCACTCACAGTCACAACACACTGTTTCTGTTCAATGAGATTCTAGCAGAAAGTGATTTTCACTGACATGTGGCCCTTTTAATCTTTAGCCTATCAGCACACTTAAAATAAAGCTTCAGGGACGGTTTTGCTGTAATGCCACAGAAAGGCCATTTCAGTTTCCACAAAGAACCTTTCAGTAACAGTCCTTAAAAGGACAAATTTAAGAATAATCTTTTGTGCACTGAAAATGTTCCATAAAGGTTCTAAATGGAACCAGACACCAATAAAGAACCTTTATTATTAAGAGTGGAATATTGGTGATGTTTGCAATGGCCAGCATCATAGGCTAGAGTTATTTTATCAGAAACAACCGCTCTAGAGAAATGATCATAAATGCTTGCACAGTCTGACTACTGAATCAGGTTCACTTATTCTACCCTCTGATTGACATGTGCTACAGAATACAAACTGCAGTTCGTATTGTTTTACGTGAATTAGAGGCGGGTTTATCTGACATGTTTTAGACTACATCACAATAGATCAGCATGGGGGAAATTTAGGGAAAATATAATTCAAATAGTGCAGCGATGTGAAATAGGCTTATATTGGAAAATGTGCAGATTTTCTGATCAGAATTTCTGTCCAGACAATATTAATATTGATTAATATTGGTTCTGATAGCAAATGGACCTGAGGGACTTCAGAGCCCAGAAATCCTGCTTTAGTGATTATTTTGACATGTACCACAGTAAAATTTTTTTTGCAATGTTACAAATTCATTTGTAACATGAAAATACTACATTTGCTACATTTCAAAAGAAAATACTATTTTTTATTATCTTTTTACTACACAATTTCATGTTTAAAGTCACCATTAAATCAAAACTGACCATTCTTTTTTAAATGCAGTTTTGCAGTATTTATCATAAATAATTTATCCGTGCACATCATTATCATTATCTTTTTGGGACTTTAGCTTATTCACCGTATCCCCCAGAGTTAGATAAGTCCATACATACCCTTTTCATCTCTGTGCGTGTTGTAACTCTGTCTGATGCACCCACCGCTAGCCTAGCTTAGCACAAAGACTGGAAGTAAATGGCTCCAGCTAGCATACTGCTCCCAATAAGTGACAAAATAATGCCAACATCTTCCTATTTATATGTTGTGATTTGTATAGTCACAGTGTGTACAAATAACAAGGTCATTTGAGACACAGGCATCTTTTAACCGTATACATACTGGGAACTAGATTCTCAGAAGGCGAAGCACTGCTACTTGAGCGGAGTGATTAGCGCAACACTCTGAGTGAACTCTCTGCTCCTCACCACGGGGCTTCTCAGGCGCTACGAGCAAATCACTCCGCCCAAGTAGCAGTGCTTCGCCTTCTGCATATGGGTTTGGAATGATTCGAGAGTAAGTAAATAATGACAAGAGTTTTCATTTGGGCTGAACTATCCTTTAAGGGCCCGTGTGTCCTTCCTGAGTCTAACACTAGGAGGTGCTGTTGAACTGTGTATGAGACATGACACACAGACTCACTGTGAGACTAATTACACACCAGGCAAAACTGTATAATTAAACATTCAGAGGGACAGATGAATCTTGCCAATCTTGTGTCTTTAATAAAAACTAAAGTGGTTCTTTTTCAACGTCAGATGATATTTCATTTTATAAAAGCAATAAACCATGACTCCACAGGTAGTAAATTTTATGTTTGTTATAAGCATGAATCATTTAATTTAGATTTTAATGTGACATAAATGACATGAGTTGAAGTTAATATTGGCATTTGTCTAATATGTCACAGGAAAGAACATGATACGACCTCTTTATTCATTGTTTGTGAGGAAATATTCTGTTGGTTTTGCTTCTTGCATGCTGTTGGTTATAGTGGTCAGTAATTTACTCTCTGTGAAAGTTTCATGAAAGATTTTAGCTCAATTCGCTGTAATTTATTCTGCATATTCCATGTGACAGAAGACAAGTTTGTTTTTAATTCTTTTCCAATTTCAAATATGAGCCATGTTTTTATGAATCAATTCCTATTTATCCATTTAAAGCAAAACCCCTTTGTCCAAAACACAAAGTATCTCTTTATAGTGTTTGCATAAAGCAGAAAATGAAATGAAAGGAAGAGAGACAAATGCAATGCCGCTATGATAAGTCAATATTATTTTGTCTCAGAGCAAGAAAAGCAGAACAATAAAGCAAACAGTCCTTTATATTGTGCGATAAAGGGACATTCAAGTGGAAATGTGCTTTGTAAAAGTTTCTCAACTAATTAAACAGTCTCAATAAATTCAAATGAAAAGCTTCTGCGTAAAACTTCCAGAATGAGTGACAGACCGAACTGGATTTCAGTCTTTTACAGTTAACTTTCACTTTTCTCGAAGTGCTATGAGTTCATTTTACACATCATTCCTGGCTGACTACATGTATGAAACTCTGCCTTTTCACTACGCGATTTCAATTAGCACCTGTAATTTCATAGTTTAAAAAAAGCACATAACATCATCAACATTATACCTGCGGATCAGAGATCTGTCTGTTGGCTTCTAAAAGCATCCTAAATCAAACTGCATGAATATACTTTCATTTATTCAGATTGATATTCTTAGAAAAAGCTTCTATATAGAACCTTAAAGGGGTTCCAATTTTTAATTTTTAATTAAATTTTATGAATTTAGCAGCTTCTAAATATACATTATCAAAAAAACACAAAAAACCCCACTGAAATAACCCACGAAACATGCAATCATTTAAAGGTGCAGTGTATCATTTTTAGCGGCATCTAGTGGTGAGGTTACGAATTGCAACCAACAGAAGTTACGGAGGCCGACAGGAAGTGATGTCGTCTGAGACAGCAGAGAGAAGCCAGTTAAACAACGAGGTTTCTTTACAAATATAAATTAAGAAATTAGGTTTACTTAATTATTCAGTAAAACGATATGTTATTTAGAATATTATTGTTACTTGTTCATCATTGTGTGATTGTGTTTTATTCGCTGTTTTTAGCAGCTTCTTTGCATGAAGAACAACATAGTGACGAAACGCGTTTGTCCGTTCAGGGCCACCGTAGAAACATGTCGATGTAAGGAGACCTGCGGTGTGTGTACAGAGAAACGGATAATTTCTAAGGTAACAAAAACATTATGTAAGGTCTTTATACACCACTGAAAACATAGTTATGTATGATATTGCATTTATGTCAACAGATCCTCCTAAATATTATACTGTGCACCTTTAAGACATTTCTCCTTATAAAGAGCATCAAATCAGTATATTAGAATGGTTTCTAAAGGCTCCATTTTTGTCATCAATCTATTGCATTTACAACAGTTTTAAGAATGTTAAACTCAATAAACAGTGACAAATCTCTTTTTTGAATATCAGAGACATTAAACCAGATTATTTAGCTGTTATTATGAAGATATTTTGAAGAATGTTTGTAACCAAACAGATCTCAGACCCCATTGACTACCATAGTATTTTTATTTCCTACTATGGTAGTCAATCCGGCCCGAGATCTGCTTGGTTACAAACATTCTTCAAAATATCTTCCTTTGCGTTCAGCAGAACATTTTTTACAGATTTGTAAAAACTGTAATGTAAATGATGAGTAAATGATGACAGAATTTTTATTTTTGGGTGAACTATCCATTTAAACCAGATTGTTTAGCATGTTATTAGATATAAGCATGTTGAGGAGAAAGAGAAAACTGATAGAAGAAGAAGACAGATTACACTACTAATGTCTCTAGCGCCTCTTGTGGCAAATAATGCACAAATAATTCTCATTCTGCATTATGAATTGCACTCGGACATTTTAAAATGCAATAAGAGCTAGAAATCAAACTTTTGAGGCTATAACAATCTGCATTCATGTATTTGCATATGTTTTGGGCCTTAGAGTTACCAAGACCAGAAACACAAGAAGGTATAGATGAAATGAATGTTTATTTTTGGACATGATATCTTGTTAGAAACACCTCATGCCTCTCACATCCAGAAGTGAACAATCAAAGTGCTGGATTCAGTGCTGCAGAATGCCTTTGATCATTATGAAATCCAAATCTATTTGCACTTTCATAACAAGATTATGAACACGTATGAACACGCCTCAGTGTCACACATGTAGATAAAACACGCATTCACCTCCAGATTACATTTGCTGGATTCTCCTCCTTCACTGCATGTGTGTGTGTGTGTGTGTGTGTGTCTGAACACGCTTGAGCACGCCGGCACTGCATGTGTGTGTTTAATTATTCTAATCCGGTTCTCCATGTGCTCCCCGCTGATTTCATTGCATATATTTAATTCTGTAAAACACAAATATAGAGGATCTCAGCCGAGTGCACACAAAACGCTCGTCTTAATCAGCAAACCTCCGAGAGAGAGGAACACAGATGCATCTTTTCATAGCATTACTGTAGGCGGACTTGAAAAAGCAACATCCATGATGATCATTGCTGGTGTTAAACTGATGGCATTGCTCACTCTGTCTGCAGCTCTGTTGATCTTTTCATCCATCCAACCGTGTGTGTGTGTGTGTGTGTGTGTGTGTGTGTTTGAGGTTTTACAAGCCTTTTAAAGCTTGTTAGCCATGACCTGGCGTTAATTGGTTTAACCTCACGGCTGCTGCAGATGCAAACATTAGGGAACATTACATGTTGTCATTCTGCAAACATTATAAGTAGGCCTATTTTAATTTTGAATGTTAAAGTAGCAACATTTAAAAAAACATCTAAAACATTTGAGGGGGAGAAAATCCATGAAGAATGTATAAACCGTTTTTAAAATATTATTAAAAACCAGATAACTGAATGAATGTTCTACATTACTGGAATAACGTTTGTTCATAACTTTGAGAGAATCGTAGACACACACACACGCACACACACGCGCACGCACGCACGCACACACACACACACACACACACACACACACACACACACACACACACACACACACACACACACACACACACACACACACACACACACACACACACACACACACACACACACACACACGTTTACTTCTACACACGTTCACACACTTCTTTTTTTTTAAATGAATAACCCATAAAATAATCCTAACAGTAAAAGAAAACAGTTCCGAAAAACTTTATTTACCTTCTTTATGCAGTTTATTTATTTTTTTTTTTTACAAATGAGGACTTCCCCAGAAAGGGGTTGTGTGAGGTTTTGTCAGGTTTGTGTGATGGTGATTGACCATCAGGAGGACTTTAAACATTAGATTGAACAAAAACAGCACTATTAGCACACTAACAATATTGAAATGGAGGTATGAAATATATATTCAAATTTCGACACATTATACAGAGGAAGCGATTAGAGAATAAAGGGAGACGAGAAGATCACGTTTGTTCTGAGAAGCTCCTCTGGACCAACACTAATCTCACTCCAACACACTCTGTTTGATGTTCAATTAGCTCGTTCAGTGTATTATCATCACCTGCCTACACACACACTGCAGACTGAATGAGTCTGAATTAAAGATGAAGCGGGGTTATTCTATATGCCGTCGTCTGTATTGTGTGGCGACTGTATAATTGTTGTATTATATTAGTTGGCTGATAACCTGTACTGCTCTTGGCAGCGTGCTGATATGATTCTTATACAGAAGTAGCTGCATATTTGAAACTGTCAGCGGGCGAAAAACTCTCATCAGGAACGTGAGAAACTCTGGACTGTAAAACATCATCACCCTCAAGTGTTTCCTTCTTTCTTGCTCCTGTTTTTACATCTGCATTTTATCCATAATACACATTACAGTAGCATGTGTGAATACTGTATCTTAAAACATGAGGAATGGAAAAGATGTGCCTATTCCTGATCTAATGACCGGTGTTGAACACTGATGTAGTGCAAAAGTGGTATTTATAATATAAAACAGTAGAAGTATGTACTTGTAGTTAAGCAGTAGTATATTCAGGTAAAAAAAATAGGCATAATGTTTCACTAACGTTCCAGTTTTGAAAACGCCATGAACGTTCAAAATGTCCCTAAAAAAATAAATTTAAAAAAGTGATTATTTTCACGAACTGCTCTGAGACACAAAGGTTCAAATGCAGTTTTAAGAGTGATCCACAATCCTAGTCGAAAACAGGCAAAGGTCATAAACACCGGGTTATCAGTCCAAACAATAACAAACACAACAAGGCAGGGAACACAGGCAAAAGAGTAATACACGGAACAGGCAAGAAATCCCAAAACCAAGAGACATGAAACCAGGGAGAATTGCTCGGAATTGCAGTGTAACACTAAACTTTGCAGGGAATTACTGAGAAATCCAGGCTTATATGGGGTGAACAAGATAATGAGACACAGGTGAATGTGATAATGGAGGAAGAGTCCGGGCAGTGAGTTATGGAAGATGTACGCAGCAAAAATATGTTGGGAGATTTGACACTATGGGTGTTAAAATGATCATTTTCCGGGTGAACATACAGGTCCATCTTTGCTAGTGTTAAAACAACACTGACAAAAGTGTTTATTATTCAAACACAGTGTTAGTGTTTCATTTTTTTCACTCAAGGTGTTGAGAAATTATTACGCGCAAGTATACACATTTAACACTTTATGGTGATTAATCACACAACCCCAGTGTATTTTTTTTATGTTGATTTAATGTAAATACTTATTTTAAAATGGTAATGCAGATGAAATTTAAAAAATAAACCTGTAGATATTTTTCCAAAAAACAAGTGACTATGAATTTATTTGAACATTTATTACAATTTTAATATATCAAACATACAATTGAATAAAGCAGCCCGGTTAGTCTCCAATGCAATAGCATCTTAACACTGCTATGTAAATACACATTCATTATGATACATATTTCTCAAATATAAATCTTTACTGAGTTTCAAACAAATTCTTTTTTTTGTGTGTGTGAAAATGTAGAAAAATGAGCCAGCACCATAGGACATCTGTACATGTTGATATACTTTGTCAAATAATCTGCATGGACATTTTCAATAGAAATTGACTCAGAAAGTTTTTTAACAAGTAAACATACAGCAAAAACATCTTTAAATTGAAAAATACAACAACAATTTAACATGTCATCTTTAACTCATTAATGTTCAACTCAACAGTGTCTGGTTTGAAAATACACATTCATTCTGATAAAATACTATTCATTTATAGGCTAAATAATAAACTATAGTTTGTGAGGGAATGACAGTAGTCTGCTCTCAGGGCACTCCAGCTGGTGACGTTACAGTTATAAGAATGTTAAAGGAACATTCTATTTTAACATTTTTCAAATGGTAATGTTACTTATGAATGTTCTCTGAAAGTTCAAAAACAAGTAGTGACATTTAAAAAATGTTAGACGAATGTCCATAATTGTATAATTTTTGTTCTAACATTTTGAACATTCTGTTCATATATGACTTAAAACTCATTTAATTAGGTTGAAAGAAACAACATTCTTTGAGATTTTTTAATAGAAAAAAGTAACTCTTGGCTATAGGCCTTCATTAGGCTGTTGCTAATGCTGTAACAGGAGCTTATATTCCTCATGTGAAGCAGCACATTCTCTCCTCACGGTCTGAGATGAGCCGCGGAGAACCAGAGAGAGTCCAATACACCTTCTAATAAGACCCAGTGGGAGCATTACAGAAAAACATGCTTGTTTTCTGAGAAAGGGCTCAGAACCATTTGGACCCGAGTCAGAACCGCCTGGACCAGAACACAGTATTGAACCCAAGGTGAACCTGACAGTCTTCAGAATAATAACATACTCACTAAATACTGCACAGATCACGCTATATACTAATGTTTTTAACAAAAATAGTATATGAAACAATACACATCTTACAATGATAATTCAAAAACACGTATTATACATTATTGCCACATGACCTCAACATGTTGCACATTAAATTCAGTCATGCATTTGTGGAGACGTTTATCCAACACTGCATTCAAAATACACATTTGACCAGTTTATCCACTGATGATCTTGGTATTAATAGCGCTATGCTCTACTGTTTGAGATTATATTAAAAATAAATTCATTTAAAAATGAAAAGACCTTTTGTCGATCAAATGATCAAAATCAATCCAAAATGAGATTGATAATCAATAGTATCTGAAGAAAGCTTTTTATTAACTTCCCCATTCACTCTTCTTTTGATATTAAACTACTATAAATAATGACTAATTTGTCACAAAAAAAACAACTAAAAAGCATGCAATAATGCATTTGAGCCTTTAATATCTGCATAACCAGATATTGATATTAAATTAATTTGAGCTCTATCTAATGATTATTTTCAAATTGAAGTGTTAATTTGAAGGCTATTGAATGTGTCTGTTAGGAAAAATAGTAGAAAAATGGAAGAATAATCCACAACGACCCAGAATTGAAGGAACCTGTTTAAAAATTAAAAGAGGCAAAAGAAGGAAAGGGGGAAGGGCAGGAGAGCATTCAAAGCGGTGAAGTGTGTGACAAAAGTTTTGGAGTGTAGCGGGACACGCGATTGCTCGGCGCTTCAGAGCTCCTGCATATTTGATGCTTTACTCAAGCTCATTCTCAGCCCGTTCAGAGTCACGCCTGTTATCTCCACACCAGACCCAGCAGTCCTCAAAGACATCTGACTCCATTGAGGATTCACTGGGTGACAGTTTGCAGTCGCGTTTCCACACAGACTAAGAGAAAAACAGTGAATGCTGGAGGTTTTTTTGAGGTGGTGCTGGTGTATCTGGGAAAGAAAAAGAAAGAGTATTTTCTTTCTATTTTTAGTGGCATCATCACATCATATCTGCTGTTGTTTACGAGGAGTTTGCAGTAGTTTCTCTCTGACAGACTTGAGAGAGAATGAGTAATGATCATCTATAATGGATATTGCAATATGCAAAAAGATGAGCATGGCATCAAACTACACAATTCATTGTAAAACCTGGAATAAATGTGTGCAACGTCGACTCTATGAGCTGAACTCTCTTGCTCTGCACTAAAAAAATAAATACATGCATATCAGGGCTGGGTGATATAGCTTATAACATGCGTTTTTTTATATTTTTGAGCTGTTCAATAGTATTTATTATACATCTCAAAATGTGTAAAGATATTGTGAATTAAAAAAATTAGATGTTTAATACGAGAAGTAAAATCTAGTTTAAAATAATCCTTTTAAATAGTTTTGCACAGTTTTACTAAAAAAACTAAAGAATATTTTGTATATTTTTAAAAATATATAAATATATTTTACAATTTGAACTGATACACTGAAATGAACTGAGCTTACATATCAGTCTCCAACTCATGAGAAAGATTGTGAAACTAAGGACACAGAAACATTCAAATTTAAAAAAAAAAAGTGCAAGAGATTCATCACAATATTCATGCAATATATCATTGGCAATCATTACATGAAAATTCAATAAGTTACCAGTCCTAATTAACACACACATGGTCTCTACAGATCTCAATATTTCTCACTGAATAACTCCTGACAGTAAATTCATGCACAATATAAGAGTTATACAGTAAAACAGAACTGCCCATATGCTTCCTGTCTAAAGTCACCAAAATATGAAAAATGTCACTCAATTTCACACCATACAGAACAGGACGACACACACACACACACACACACACACACACACACACACACACACACACACACACACACACGCCAACATCTGGAGAATTTCATAATCTTCACCCACATTCATCTGACTAAACAAACTTTCCTCTAGGGCCCTTTAAAATTGACAAAGCTTAACAAACCATGATGCATGTTGATGACAGCAAATGCATGTTAGAATTGTTGTGAATTTTCTTACTGCATATAGACCAGAGGTGTTCAAACTCAGGCCTAGTCCACACGGACACGGGTATTTTTATAACCGGAGTTTTTCCTTCTGCGTTTAAAAAAAAAATCCTGTCCACACATGCTCGGTTTAAAAAAAATCTCCGTCTACATGAAAACGCAAAAACACACTATCAAGCGCTGTCAAGAGCATGCCACACCAGCAGGCGGCGAGATACATAGACATAATAAATACATAGACGCCCTATACGCTTATTTCACGCAGCCGTTATTTTGAAATCGAAAGCGAGGCTCCGGTGGGAAGAACCCCGGAAGTAAAGATAAACAACAATGCCTTGGACTACCAACCTGAAGCTGTTGCCGCGATTTACACTATTGGATGTTAATATCCAATATAGGATATGTAGATATAGTTCGTTCCTGCTTATTTTTTTACTTTCTAAAAAAAAAAAAAAAATTATACATGAATTTCGCTGTATATAGTCTAAAGTATGAAAGAAATGTATGTACATTTTTAGAATACCTAATTTCTACATTAAACACAACAATACGCCATCGCATTCGCGACTCTCCCACTGATCTATATAATTACATGTCATTCTATATAGATCAGTGGACTCCTATGATTAAAGGCGACACTTCCGGTTTTCTTCCCACCGGAGCCTCGCTTTCGATTTCAAAATAACGGCTGCGTGAAATAAGCGTATTGGCCGCTGGAGTGTACGTCAACGGCGCCGCCATATTGCGGAGGGCAACTTTCCCATACCTCTCATACCGGGAATAGAGAAAAATGTAGTGATGAACGATATATCGGCCGCCAGTATAATATCGGCCGATATGGTCAATTTTTTACACATCGGTATCGTTCCGATGTCAGAACAGGCCGATAATCATTCCTGTGTATTTGACGTGTGTGTAGGCTTATGTGGGGCCGGCCGGGATGTTTGTTTTTGCACGCGCGCATACATTACACACATAATGTGCTGAAGGCGGCAAGTTACGGCACTCTGCCTTGTTCTGACCGACCATCAAAGTATTGTCGCGCTGGAGTTACGGGGTTATGATGTAGCAATTAAATCACCTCAGACACACATGTAAGTTACATGTTTCACAGTGATTGCTTTTGTTAGATTACTGAATAATGGCATACTCTCGGGGGGAAATGATGATGAAAATGATCAAGGTAAGAATGACACACGACATGGGTGAATAAAAAAGATAATCTTTAAAATCCAGTAATAGCTAGCGGTAGCCTTTAGCTAGCGATGCTACTTCACAAACTAGACACAAACACGTTTCGAGCCATAATCAACAACTTATCTAGTAACAAGCTTCTATCTTAATTCACAGCCCGTAAGGCTACATGTAGGCTACAACTGAAATAAAATGCTAGCTCTCGCCTGTCAATGACAGTCCACTGACTGAAAACTACGCGGGTTGGTCAGTTGGAGCCGCAACGACACACCCATTATACACCAGCAGCGGGAATGTAGTAATTTAAAGCCTACCTTTTGTTGAACCCTGTTTAAAATCCATGTCAAACAACCGACGAGAAAGCAAATCCATTACAATGCGGAACTACTAACTGTTAGATAACGTTACAGTTTTTTAGGGACACCTAATCTGTAGCCCTGCCTTAGCTCTGAAGCTCTGTGACTATTATGAACTGTCTGCGACCGTGCGACGTCAAGATTGCAATGCTGGAATATGTTGTGTGTGTGTGTGTGTGTGTGTGTGTGTGTGTGAGTGAGTGAGTGAGTGAGTGAGAGAGAGAGAGGGGCGCGGGCGCGATCGAACAGTGGAAACATAAAAACATACTCCGTCATTTTGTTCATTCAGGACATTCCAACTATGCTCACTACTTCAACTTCTTGTTTATACATATGAAGCCATTTTTTATCATAGTGAGTCTAATAGGGTTAATATTGATTACATTTTAATTGTTATCATAACATTGTGCTATAAAATAGAAGTTAAGGTCTTTTGCCTTAGTAGGACAGTACTGTACTTTAAAGTTTTGAACTGTTGTACAATGTTCACAGAATACAGTGACTTGGTCTCAAGTGAGTTAGATGTTTATTGAGAATACTCAGGGTTGGCTTATTCATAGTGTGAATTCAGGACACACTTGTATCCTTTATAAAAATGTATTTTTATATAAATATTTATTTTTTCTTCTGAAAATCTGATGACATATTTTGCACACAGGTAAAGGTGCCCAATATCAGTCATTTCTGAAAATAAATTACAAAAGTAAAAAAAAAAAAAGTGTTTTGGAAAATAGCTCTTTATTTGATTATCATAAAACTGTGTTTTCTATACAGAGATATCGACATCGGTAAATATCGGTATCGACCATAAACAGCAATATTAATATCGGTTATCGGTATCGGCCACAATTTTCACATCGGTGCATCACTAGAAAAATGCACTTTTCGTGTGCTGCACAAATCGCCAAAGAACTGAAAACAGGTCTCGAGTAATTACCTTTCACAAGCAAGACTGAACATTTGTTTCTGGTTGTATTTGGTCATGATATAATTAGTAATAGTAACGTTCAGAGGAGAAAGGCCGCGAAATTTAAAAATACTACTGTTATTGTGTCACGAAATGTGGTCTTAATAGTTTTTCAGTCGACAATGTAGTTGTTTAAATCTCAGATATGTTGTTTATTTAAAAATATAGCGCCTATTTAAAAATTTGATCGAACGTTTTCGGAGTTGTGAGATACAGGCTATCACCGGGCGCTCAGCGCTCATGTACCCCGCCTGGAACAGCCTTACCTCGGCTAGTGCTTCTGACGTTTGCCGCTGGCTCTGATGTATTCGTCTTGTGTATATCTAACGGGCGATCTTTGGTCTCATTAATCTATCTGTTCGTTTTGGCTGAGGGCAAAGTGAAGTTTCATAACTTTATATTTAGGCTATTTAACGTTGTATCCTGCTGTATGTTTGACTGAATCGTTTACTTTATTTCTTGTATAGCTTTTTATACCTTTTAGGCTACTTATACTGTTATGATGGCTATTACTGATCAATAAAACTGAAATTTAACAAAAAAGAGACAGGGTTGTGTCATTTTATTTTATATAGCCTATGTAGGAATATTTAAAATATATAAATTATATTTGCATATTTATACATTATCTTCACTGTATGTAGGCCTACATAAAATAAAATGGCAAATCTCTTTTTGTAAAATTTAATGATCAATATTATAATGTTTAATATTTTTTTCATATTGTCTATATTATTCTGCAATTGATATTACATTGTATTTGCTGTTCTTATTATTATTGTTATTATAATATTATACCACTTGCGATTATCAATCTATTATAGTTATGCTATCATAGTCACTAACTTATTATTTTTATTGTCTGTATACTGTAATTGATATTTCTTATTATATTGCTATTATTATAGTATTATACATAAACTATATGCTATTATCAATATTTTTATGATTGTTTTATTGTACTTATAAAATTATATAATTATACTATCCATTACTATTTTATTTGCTGTATACTGTTTGTTTATTTTATTGACTTAACTATTTATTATTACTTCTCACTTTATCTTATATTTACTATTTGCATTTGCATTCACTGTAGTTGTACCATATCATATGTATTACCATAAAGGATCCATCCGTTATCTTTGTTATTGCTAAAATCGGGTCAATCACAGAAAATGTTTTTTCCACAATAAGAAAACTTTATTTCATTTAATGTGAACATTAAATTAAATCTCAGTATGGGGGTCTTCACAATTCTTAACCAAGAATAAAAAGCCAGATAGCCTACATGACAAGCCTAAGCTTTGACAATTCCTAATACATTTTTTTTATATAAGTCTATCGAGATTTTAATTAACTGGAGATGAAACTTTTTGTACACCACATACAAACCACTGAAATCGGCTGATAAATGTAAAAACATTTTTTGTTTTTATCCAGAAAAACCGCAGCTCACCCGTTTACTTGCATTTGTTTACAGCGCAGTCTTGCCCTCCGCAATATGGCAGACGCGTTGACGTATCGCAGCAACGTTCCAAAGTGGCCAATAGGGCGTCTATGTATTTATTATGTCTAGGGCGAGATAACCCTAACCGCAAAGCCACGTTGGCCAATCAGAAGCCTAACAAAAAGTTATTATTTGATTTGCATTCTGACGCCTCTGTTCCGCAATATAGTAGAAGAACTGAGCATGTATCTGTATACATGTATACATGTTATAAGCCCTGTTAGCACAGTTATTATCAGCAGTATTTGGGCTACGTCCGCCATTGCACAGAATCGTCAACAAAGCCGTCAGCGGCGCACAATCTGACGTCAAACACAGCGGATAACGGCGCACACTCTGACGTTGCAAGTATTTACTGTCTACACGACAACACTGCAACCGGCGTTTCTGAAAATCCTCACCCTGGCAGGGGTTTTCAAAAATGTTCGGTTTCAGTGATCTGATACTGCGTTTCCGTGTGGACGAACGGCCAAACCGCGTAAAAAAAGTCACGGTTATAAAAAATACCCGTGTCCGTGTGGACAAGGCCTCAGTCCTGGAGGATTCACCCGCCTGGAAAGTTTCTGGTTTGCCCTGAAGACGTGGATTAGCTGGGTCAGGTGTGTTTAATTGGGGTTGGAGCTGAACTTTGCAGGAAAGTGGCCCTCTAGGAGCAGGATTGTCACGTTAAAGTTACAAAAAGTGGAGAGGAGGACTCAAGTGCAGCAACGGATGATTCATTAACAAAAGAAAACAATACACAAAGCAAAAACCCACAAGGGGGAAAACACAATAAATGAGACATTAAACAAAACTGAACTTGAAGAACAAACACTGACTCTGAACACGAAGACCATCACACGGAAACTGGGAAAACATATGACAACGATCCGACAAAGACTGCAAACAAGAGGAGACTTAAAAAGGGAACAAATCAAGAGGGAACAGGTGGAAGAACTCAAACACTAATCAGGTAACAATGGGGAGGGATCAAACAATAACGAGAGCACATGGCCCAACATAACAAAGACACCCAAGTGCAATACAAGACAGGACAGACACGTGACAAGGATTGGACACCCTTGGTATAGACTAACTTTCAGTATACCACCAGAACTATTTCAGAAACGTGTTAAAAGCACCAAAATAAGCAAGATATCTGCTGGCTGAAGTATCTCAGAGAAGAATGGGTTTTCCTTTCCAGTGTTTTCATGTGTGTGTGAAGACATGCGTCAGAGAGGCATGTGTAGGTCTGTTCTGTCAGATAAAGAGCGCTGGAGATATCATGAACGTATGGCCCGTCTCGTCTGATGATCCGGTCAGATTGATAACAGCCGAACACTCTCACAACAGCTGTCAATAAAATGAAAGCGTCTCCACAGGCGAACTGATGGCTACTGAGATTAGGACACCAGTCGCTTTTATCAAGGTGTTTCTGGCAATAATGTTTTACACACTGAATCAGAACTAATCACACACCAGAATCAGTGATCTGTTGGGGGGAATTAATAATGTGACATACACTGCCCAGCCCCCCAAAAAGTTGCAGTTTGGGTTTAAATAGGAAAATGCTTAAGAGCCAATGATTCAATCATTATTGCAGTGATTATTATGTTTCTAGCATGTTAAATGTTTGGCAATTGATGCAAATCTTGATGGAAATAACATCACAACATTTATTTCCATCACAAGGTTCATCATTTTTTGGTCAAGATCTTGTATTGTCAATGCAAGAGTCCAGCACTCTGTAAAAGTCTCCTCCAGCACATCCAGAAGACTTTCAATGAATATAAGCTCTGGACTTTCAATGAATATAAACTCTGGACTTTCAATGAATATAAGCTCTGGACTTTCAATGAATATAAGCTCTGGACTTTCAATGAATATAAGCTCTGGACTCAGACGTTCATCAATTCATGTGTGGAAATGATTCTTCATGATCCTCACAATCATTCCTTCACAATCTGAGCCTGATGAAACTTGACATGGTCGTCCTGGAATATGGCCATGATGTGTCTTCCTACATGGTTGTTTAAGAAATAAAAAGCTACACACTCCATCAATTAGTGTTAGTAGAACTGTAGCCAAACATAAACATGCACTTTCAATGTACTTACAGTGTTCTTACCACAAAAGTAATGAGTAGTGTAAGGTAACTACACGGGTTCAGTTAAGGTTTCAGGAAAGGGTTCTGTTCAGGGTTAGTACCTTTAGTGTTATTACTACAATAAGTACATAGTATGTTCATGCGAAACAGGACTGTAAAACAAAGTGCTACCAATATTTCCTGCAGAATAAAAGTCTTTAAATACTCCCCCAGACTTGCATACATTTAAAACTTTGGTTTCATAAACTGCACAACCCTCATTGTGCTGCAGTTGTGTGGTTCACAATGAGGACAAAACCATGAGCAAAACTGAACAAAGGTTACAATATATTAAGCCTAATAAGAAATTGATTATTGTGGGATATGGTAAATCACCTTCCTTTGTTCCGTTCTACTATTTTCTGAGGGTTTTATGTTATTGCGAGTTCATTTGTCTCTGTGTCCCCCACATGTGGGATCCCATTACTGAAACAAAAGCCCCAGAAATACGGTTTCCCTTTCATTCCAGCGTCATGGAGTTTGAATGTGGCTTAAACAACCTGCTGCGTTCTCTGAAGATTAGCACCATTAGCACACCATACCACTGAGAATCAGGTTGTGTCCGTCTCAATGGGGTCTGGGCTTTATTAAAATTCATTTCCTTTTGTTGTCACGGCTCCTTTCAGAACCATATTTCTATGTTCTATTCAGCCAGATGCACAACAAAGGGAAACTGAATTAGAAACTTCCTTTGCCATGAAGCCCAAGAACTGCGTTCACATTTCCATTCACACTCTCTCTGTTATGGATATGTCGGTAATTAAAACCTTGAGAAACATACAGATTCACTATAATAACCTGACATTTGGTTACAAAACGTTTTTGAAAGTAGATTTGGGCAATAATTTTAAGCAATTTTACATCAAAATGTTTTAGAAATCATACGACTACCCTTTACAATAAGGTCCCATTGGTTAACATTATTTAATGCACTAACTTACAATGAGCAAAAGGTTACAGAATTTATGAATCTTTGTTAATATGACTTAACTGTTTATTGTTAGTTTATGTTAGCTAAGGTCCATTAAATACTATTAACAGATACAACTTTTGATTTTAATAATGTGTTAGTGAATGCTGAAATTAACATGAACTGAGTTAACTAGTTAACTAATGTTAACAATTTGAAACTTGCAAAGTGTTACCAACTAATTTATAATTGTAGAATTAAGATTTTCACATGGAACCGGAACAATCAACGCTTCTGAAACGCACCTCAGGCAGCAATAATCAATTAATATATTCATGGCAGCACTGACTGCAGCATGAAAATTATTTCATACAAATAAGCCTTTACTAATTAAGCAGCTTTATTTATAAAAATGTGCATGAGTGTGTGTGGTTTCAGCACTGTCGCACCTTAACACACACACACACACACACACACACACACACACACACACACACACACACACACACACACACACACACACACACACACACACACACACACACACACACAAACAAACAAACAAACACACAAACAAACACACACACACACACTTAACAGATTCTCAGATGGGTTCAAATGGACTGCAAAACATTTTCCTCACCAAAGTAAAATTGGTCTGATATAGCCGGTACATATATTTTTTTAGAAACGTGTTTCTCCGTGTTGTTTAGTCTACATGTGAGAACCTGGCCAGAAAACAGCTAATTGATGCATTCAAAGGTTCTTATGGCATATTCTTTTATCAGCCACAAGTGAGAGATGACTATAGCATGAACATGGAGCTGGTGAGAATGAACTAAGGACTTGATTTCATAAGGGAGACAGAACACCGGACTCTGTCGGAGTTATTCAATCAGTGAACCTCAGTCGGCAGTCCAGATCAACTCCTGCGTTTCTACCGACCATCAGAAACTGGATTAGAGAAGAGACTGAGAGGATCGGGAGAGCTGGGAGGAAGAGGATCTCAGTCTTCCCGAGGACGAGTTTAAGCTGAATCTGGAGTTTCTGAGGTCTCTGATTCAACACAGACGTTCCCTTTGAGAGGTTTACAGGAGTGATGTACAGGCTGAATCCAATGCAAGCAGACTGGAAGTCAATCCCACCATGCAATTCAGTGTGATCTTGTGAATAACGGTTCACAACCTCTGAACAAATGATCTAAACATCATAGTTCTGCTGTCCTGTGACTCTGGATCATGACTGATTTACAGTGTATGAGCTGCTGTGCGTGGCCCAGTCATTTCTTTTCTTTTTTTTCCCCGAGTTTTTTTTTTTTACAACAATACAATAGAAGAAAAAATAAGACAAGAAACAAACAGGAGAGAAAAAAGAGGGAAAATACATGCTGCCAATTACTCAATGTAATCTACAGTTTATTCAAAAATACAGAAATAATACAGAATAAATATCTACATTTAAATGCCTTAAATGAATTCTATTGTATAGCAGGTATTTCTAAATTTTAAATACATAAAAATGATATAATCTATTGTATTACATTCAATGAAATACAATAATATATACAGTATGTCTATGGCCCTGTAATTTTTAGCTTGACGCTATATTGTTTGTATTTATTATATTGGATGATGTACCACATGCAGTACATTATAAATCTGTACATAGTTCTCCACTTAAAACACAATAGTTACATGTGAACAAAGATTGCACTGTTTCAAAGCCACTTCATGCTAAATTCATTTAATCAAACAAGATGCTATACTTAAAGACTGATGAATGGCATAGAAAATCTACACTACAATTCAAAAGATTATTTAAAAACAAGAATACTTTTATTTTATAAAAATTGACTAACACATTTGTTACAAAAGATTCCTATTTCAAATAAATGCTGTTCTTTTGAACTGTCTATTCATCAAAGAATCATGAAAAAAATGTAATCAGTTTCCACAAAAATATGAAGCAGCACAACTAAATATTAACAGCGAGAAAAGTAGAACGGTAACATCACATGCAGATTTACACTTATTCACTTCCCAATGTATCTCTGTTCAGGTCATTAAACACAGTCTGTGTGGATATGAGTGTGAGATTGTCAAAATGAAATATATCCAGCCAAAAACAAGGACTATTAGCTTTTATTCTAACAAAATATTGTATCCTCAAATGATCTTTTAATTAAAAATACTACCATCTGAACCCTTACTTGCCTAATAGTCCAGTTCAGATTATTAGTCCTCTGGAAATAAAAGAGCATTGCCCACTGATATTAATGCTACAGAATAGATCATATAATTACATTGAGACAGTTATTTTCAAGACTGGATTATTAGATTTCTGTCAAGATATTTTTTTAGATGACAAATGTCACATTTTTTTTTTCTAATTTACATATTTCCCATCACTTTCATTAGTAATCTAGTTCTCTATATCTGGCTAATAGATGATTTAATGGTTGTCAGCATCCAGAGGAAAGAAAATAAAAAATGAGATCTTGAACATCTCAAATGTTTCTTCTAGACAAAAATGATGTTACTTTAACATCAAATTGAGACTTTTGCTTAAGACTCCTGCTTCTCACACTTGACTCCTGAGACAAAAACTCTAACACTCAAAATGGTCTCCTTTAAAGTTTTAGAAGAGATCTCCTCAACATCACACACCCGTACCGCACAGCGCCGGCAAACACTTGACGGTTTCACCTCTCTATTGAAGTTCTAACAAGTCGCTGGTCTCATTTAAATTGGAAACAAGCCCAACATCATGATATGTGATCATTAAAGGCTCTGTGGTGAACCTGAAACCAAATCCACGTTAACCCGTCAATGTGAACTGTACACAATAGCAATTACAAGGTTTTCAATACACACAGCGCCACCACTATAAAAATGACCATGCAGTTACTAAAGCTGTAGAAATATGACATTATGGTAGGCTATTTATTATGTTACTATTATTAGCCTAAAGGCGGGCATACACTGTGCGATGTCTGTGCGATTTCAGCAAGGTACCTACTCACACTGAACGAGTAAATCGCATGCGATGTAAAGCCAAAGCTCGGGATTTATGTGCTCACACTATACGGTCCGAACGTCGAGCTGCAACTTGACTGCTCACACTATACGTGTGAAATGTGCGATAAACCCCAGTGCTGGGTTGTGCCTAGACGATATCATGTATCCAGAGATATTGTCAAAACAAACATCAGCTATCAATATCAAGATGATTTAGCACTTCCAATTTATGTATTAAATTATTATTAGTATTATTGTATTAGGGAAGGGTCATTTTATTATTAAATTGATCTGCTATTATAATAATTTACCACGCAATAATTTCACAGCACATCACTGCGCTGTGAGGATAATAAAATATTACATAGAAGCTTACTCATCGAGGAATAATAAAATAATAATAATACGGTCTAAAACATTTAGGTCGATTACAATGAATTATATGCATATAATTATATTAACAGTCTATAATATGTCCGAACACTGCAATAAGTAGTCATCAATGAAAATTAAAAACAGGTTTATTTCATAAACATTGTTTAACAAATTAATAAAAGAGACACGGTGTTACATCGCAGGTGGCTTGGAAGACGTGGGTAATAACTGGACAAACTGGAGGTAAGCAACAGTAATTTGTAGCTAGTTTGAACTACAGAACTTAAAGAGTTCCCTCTTTTCGTATGCTGCAGATTGAAATGGTTAAAATTCTGTTTTCGCGCAGTGAGGGAAAAAACACTGAGTTTAGGGCAATCGGTTCGTAGCTCTGCTTCAACTGTGCGATATAGTCACGAGGAGCGACCAAAATTTCTGACATGCCAGAAATTCATCTGACCATCCGATTGCCGATCGGGAGAGGTTAATCGCCTCTCGTTTCTCCCTGTACACTGCACGAACACTGCACGACAAACGACGCACGACAAAGCTGAAAATCGACCCGAAAAAGAGTCGCACGAGTCAGAATTCGGCTCAAAATCGGACGAAATTCGCACAGTGTATGCCCGCCTTTACATTCAATATTGGGCGATATTACGACAAACAATTTATTTTTTATAGAGGTTGTTTTATAGTGTTTAATATGTTTTTCCATTACAAATACCATATTTATTGTTAGTTATAATATTGTTGTTATAGAAACCATTTACATTTTCAAAAAACATCATTATAATCAGAATAACTGATTTTTTGTTTTTTTGCGTTTGAAAAAACAAAACAAAAAACAAGACGTGGGCAGCAGAATGGGAAAAAACTCAAGATTATTATACTCGAGTTGAAGATTTTAACTTGAGCAGCGCATTTGTAGATTACAGTTTCATGTGCGCAAGTGCAATAGCCAAAGATGTCCGTCAAGCGCATATTTACATAGAAAAAAGAATGCTGTGGAATGCAAAATCCTACGAAATACTACTGTATGTTTGATATTTCATGTTTACACGATGGCGACAGGCTAAAATGTGCTGTTATGGTTAGTAATAGCATACTAGTGGTGTTATACCTTTAATAATTTTGAATTGCCTTGAGTTTTTGGGTTGACCCCTAAAATGGAATTTCTACTTTTTGGCTAAGAAATATTTAGCTTATTTTATTTTATTTCAGAACATATAGGATGTGTTTAAGATAAGTTTATATAAACTTCAGCTCATGAAAAATGGGGGCAAAAACAAAAGTGTTGTGGTTATAATTTTGTTCAATGTAAATTGTTCTAGAAGCATATGCTAATATAGGGCAGTTCAGATAATACTGAAGGTGGGTATTGGTAGATTTGAGACGGCTGTATATTAGCAAACATTATATTAAAATCTGAATGGAGACCAGCAAAGATCTCATTATTCATCAGGCTGTTTGAACACCTGCTCCAGGAAACATGGCATGGATGGAAATGCATATTAATGCACATTGGCTATGTAAACTTATGGTAGATTTCTATCTTTCTGCATCCATATTTAGACACACTAGAGGAAGACAGGAGTGCATGAGTACACACTCTTACACTGTCTACACTAAAACACTGTCATTTGTACAGTGTCTACAAACACAATATTTGACTGTAAGACTCCTAATTATCCAGAAATATCTTAATTCATATACCTCAAACAAGCTTTTATAAGCTCTGACCTTTGTTTGCCTTGTATTAAAAACAGGTGGACTGCACATGAGCCCTTGGGGTGTCTCTCTCATCTGGCTCATCTCTCTCAATGGGGAAACATTAAAAATATCAGTTTTTCGTATCTCCAGACTTGTAGGGGGCACTGCGCCGAAACACAGTATGTAGCCTCAAGTCATGCTTGTGATGACATGTACCAAGTTTGGTCTGAATACGATAAAGCGTTTCAGAGATACAGCCTTATGTCTGTTTTTTCAAGCACTACATACAATTATTTTGCACAGTATTCGAGAATGGTTTGACGAATCGACATGAATTCCATAAATTTATGTCGGCATGGTCTGAAGATGATCTGGTTCAATTTTCGTGAAAATCAGAGCAACGGCCCAGGAGGAGTTTGAAAAAGAAGGTTTTTCAGAGAATTCAAAATGGCGGAAAATGACGTCATAGTGTGCATTCAGATCGTCTTAAGAAAAGGAATCAGAGGAAAAATTTTGTTTTCAGCCCTTACAGTTCAAAAGTTATTAACATAAACATGAGGGAAACTTTGGACAGATGGTGGCACTAGAGGGATTGAGTTAGATACTCCAAATTTGCTAGGGTGACAGTTTAGACTATCCTCTATCAGTGTGCCAAATTTCATAACTTTCTCGCAAGCGGTTCTATGGGCTGCCATAGACTTCCAAGGCGGAAGAATAATAATAAGAACGCCAACGATTTCAAGAGGTGCCTACGCACTTTTAGTGCTTGGCCCCTAATAACCAGAACACACACTGTCTCGTAATAGATTCTCAGATGGGATCAGTATTTAAAGTGGGCTAGTTGTACTGCATAACATTTTCTACAAAGTTAAAGTGGGTCTGATGTGTCCAGTAATTTATATATATATACGTATATATACCCTTCTTGTTGTTTAGTCTTGTTGCTTCTTGTGGTTTAGTTTTCTATTGTCATGCTGAACCATGGATAGATCAAAATCACTTAATAGATCAAAATATCTTAAATGTTCCTTCAACAGACAAGAGCATGAGAACTTAAAAAGGTCAGAGAGCAGCTTATAGTTGTTATTCGATCTACGTCAACAATGTTCGTGGTGGCCATGTTGTTGACATAGAAACCACGGCAACTGTCAGTCTGTCAATTGACAAGCGAGGCAGCGTCGGTATTATCGCTGTATTTTTTTTTTTAAACAGCGCGATGGTGTGTTGTGTAATACACTGCTGTTCCAACAACAGCAATAAGAACCCCGGAGTTAGTTTTTATGCGATAGCGACTGTCAGAAAACGTGAAGGGAAGGAGACAGAGGAGTTGAGTGAGCGCAGGAGAGACTTGTGGCTAGCTAGGATAAATAGGCTAAACTTTCAGCCAACTCCCCACAGCAAAGTCTGTTCCTATCCTTTTACCACAGGTAACGTTATTGATATATGCCTCATTGACACTAGGTAGGGAATTAGTGCTTGTGTGATACTGTTTTATTTTGTTACAACGATCCTAGTAAAAGTTAGTCTGGAGCTCTGCGAAGTGTAACGTTATGCGGATACTGTATGAACGAGATAGTTATAAATATCCGGATAAGTTACGGCTGGCAATAAGGACGGATCTTTACTTAAGCTTGATTGGTGTGTGGACCCATATCAAATAGACCCAATAGCCTTATCTTCTCTTGATACCGACGAGATGAAGCCATTAGGCTACTGCTCACCTCAACTCAAATCTGCGTGCGGCTAGGGGCAGGACAGATGTCATCTCAACAATATGGCCGCGGTTAGCTTCCGGTGTTTGCGAATAAGGCCTATTGCTAAATGCAAAGATTCTGATATCAGCCACAAGTAAAAGATGATTATAGGCTGAATATGAAGCTGGTGAGAAGGAATTAAGAACTTGATTTCATAACTGAGACAGAACACAGGACTCTGTAGTCATAGTAATTCAATCAGTGAAGCTCAGTCGGCAGTCCTGATCAACTCCTGGGTTTCTACAGACCATGAGAAAATGAATGTGAGAGGAGACTGGGAAGGTTTAAAGGGGCAGGAGAGCTGAGGGGAAGAGGATTTCAATCTTCCTGAGGATGAGTTTAAGCTGAATCTATTCTGTAATTATACTGGAGTTTCTTGATCTTACAGACTTTAGATTGTGTTTACCTGAATCTGAATAAAATATCACAACATCTATGAATAACTACTAAAAAAAAAAAAAAAAAAAAGGAAGAAAAAAGGCAACAACCAGAGTGGAAAAAATAAAGAAAATTACAGTTACACCCAAATTTAGTGTCTATTTATTTTCTTCCTGCTGATTGTTTTATATGCGAGTGATATTTCAGCCAACCTGTGATTCCAATCGGCCTACACAGAATCTGACGATCCTCATCAAAACCTCTCTGAAAGATGATGATAGAACTGATGTTCTCCTCAGACAGAATGAGACAATTGTTTGCTGTGTTTTTTATCCAGTGTGAGACCACAGAGGTGTTAACCTAAGAAGAAACAACATTTAACATCACAAAACAACAGATCTACAGTGTCATAGTCATAAGAATTTCTCACATGATCCCCCCTGCAAAACACACACGTTTACTTAGTTACTTAATGAGGGCATAACATATAATTTATTGTTTTTTTTATAAAAAAGCTAATATTACCAAAAAATGTTACTCAAAAACAAGCTCTACCCAAAAATGAAAACTTGTTGCATTTTATAAATAAATAGTTTTATTTAATAAAATGCATTTATGAATGTAACAAAGGGAGGTTTTGTTAGACTAAAATATAGCAAAGTAAACCCACCCACACAAACATAAACATCCTATATTTTTCTCATATTTGTCTCACACAACCACGTGTTTACCTACCTGACTAAATAATGAAAAGCTTAGACAGCTATGGTTCATTTTTAAAGCTAATTAAGCAATATTGTAACAAATGGACGTAATAAAAATGCTCTAGACATCATAACACCTTCCCTTCCCTTCTGTTCAATCTAGCAAAGTCACTGGTCCCAAAGAGTCACAAAACCAGTTCTCTTCAAACACTGTTACCACCTCGGCTCTCCTGAACGGCCTTAGCAGAGACGATGTCTGGAACCCTGAAAGACAGGACAGGAGACCAGGCGACACTAACCATTTGGTCAAAGACTAGAGACAAACTTTTAAATTGAGCTCTGTCAGAGTGACCATCGGGTTCTTGGTCACCTCCCAGAATAAGGCCCTTCTTCCCCAATCACTCAGTTTTGGCGGACGGCCAGTTCTAGGAAGAGTCCTGGTGGTTCCAAACTTCTTCCATTTACGGATGATGGAGGCCACTTTGCTCATTGTGACCTTCAATGCTGCAGACATTTTTCTGTACCCTTCCCCCAGATCTGTTCCTCGATACAATTCTGTCTCAGAGGTCTACAGACAATTCCTTGGACTTCATGGCTTGATTTGTGCTCTGACATGCACTGTCAACTGTGGGACCTTATATAGACAGGTGTGTGCCTATCCAAATCATGTCCAATCAAAGGAATTTATCACAGGTGGACTCCAATCAAGTTGTAGAAGCATCTCAAGGATTATCAGTGGAAACAGGATGCACCTGAGCTCAAACTTGGCCAGGAAGATAATTTATTTACGAAAATTGATATTTGATTATGCTGTCTGTTTGTTGGACAAACTGATTAAATAACGTGTGTTAGCTCATCAGAATGATCCCTTTTATGAGTGTATTTTGGTTTTAAACGCTATAAAGAAAACTCAAAAGTAACATGTAAAACCTGTAAAGTAGATCACGTGTAGCTACCAAGAGAGTAAATATGAAAAACACAATCCCAACACAAGCAGCATGGCTATATCTGAACTTCTTACCAAACCAAATAGTACAATTATTTAAGAAACAATCCACTGATTTTTCAGCCAACTAAAACCTGACTAATCCCTTTGTTAAATTAGTAGATAATTCAGCCAAATGTTAAAATATTCACTTAAATATAATCAAACTTGTATGATCTTATTCTGCCAAACACAAAAGATATCTTGAAGAATGTTTCACTGAGAAGAAAATATGTTTTATATTTCCCCCAAAAAAGTCATACAGGTTTGAAATCACGTGAAGGTGAGTAAATGATGACAACATTTTCATTTTGGCTGAAATATTTCTTTAAGAAAAAAAATTAAATTAAATAAACATTATTTTCCTCCATATCTTGCAGTTCTACAGGCTCTTTTGAATGGCATTTTACTCCACTTTACACTTGGTTAAGCTGAAATACATATACAGAAATTCGCAGGACAGAATTAATCTTATTGCTCAACATACTCAAGTTTGTTCAGTGTGCAGTTTGGATCATTCAGTAGATCAGAGAGCATCTTGCCTCCTGATTCTCCCGTGCGATTTTTGCTAAGATCCAGCTCTCTCAGGTGTGGGGGGTTTGAACACAGAGCTGAAGCCAGAAAACAGCAGCCTTCATCTGTGATCTCACAGTTAGATAATCTACATAGACACAGAAACAATGAAGATATCTGTTATATTAGTGCCCGGTTTCACAGACAAGGCTTAAGCCTAATTCCAAACTAAAATGCATGTTTAAGTTTTCTTAACTGGAAGTAACTTGCACTGACATATCTTAAAATATGTCAGCACCATTGATTTGTCTTAAGATGCACACTAGTACATTTTTTTTTCTATGGCACATTTCAAAAAGCTACTTAAATTTCCTAATTTTACTGAGGCCTAATTCTGGCTTAATCTAATCCCGGTCTGTGAAACCAACTCACAACAAAAGCTTGTTAAATCTTTTGACCTGAATGAGGTAATCAAACATTTAGCTAGTTTTAAACTGCATTTAATGCAAGTTATAGATTAGTAATAAAACATTTTGGTTCCTCAATTTGTCTTTATTTAAATATGTAATTTATGTTTTCTATTCCTATTAATTTTTAGTCTTGCCATGTGATGTTAAACGCAACTGCAACTTGAGTAATATTAAAAAACAGTCCGTTGATAACTCAATAATAAGAAAATTAAATTCAATAATGTGTTGGTTTCTGTTATCATACCTTATGTGTATCAAATCAACAAACATAAACTCATTTGATTCTCAAACCCCAGTATCTCCAGCTGACAGTGCAGGCTCTTCAGTCCATCAGAGAGCAGTTTCAAACCCGAATCATACAAGCAATTGATACTCATGTCCAGCTCTTTCAGACAGGAGTTTGAAGATTGTAGAACTGATGACACATCTTTACAGCACTGATCAGTGAGTATACAGGCTGCCAATCTGAACAGAATAATTTAAAAATGAATAATTACACTTCCATATTACCACCTTAACTGGTAAAGGTGGAATCTCTCTCATTTTATAAATTATAAGTTCTGCTGAAAGGAGAATATGGATCTGATTACCAGTTGATCTATATAGCCATCTACCAGATACTGAGGATCATAAGCAAATAGATTTGTATCTCCTGAAGGAAATAGCTCTGTTCAAGTTTGGGTTTTAGGTTCTGAATAAATAAAATGCTACATCAACGGCGCCATAAACTAAGCTGTGGACACTCAACAAATTGTTTTTGCACAACAATATTCATCTTTCCTTTTAGAGAAGATGACTCTTATATATGAATATCAAAATCCATACATTAAAGAGCCTACTAACATTAAATATATAGTAAATGTATAATGCTTCAATATACTGATTGAGTGAATCACAAACCTCAGTTTCTTCAGCTGACAGTTTGGGCTCTTCAGTCCATCAGAGAGCAGCTCCACTCCTTTATCCTGCAGGCCATTGTCCCTCATGTCCAGCTCTATCAGACGGGAGTTTGATGATTGTAGAACTGATGCCACATATTCACAGCACTGACCAGTAAGTCCACAGCCTACCAGTCTAAACAGAATAATAAAAAAAATGAATAATTACACTTCCATTTAATATATACTGATAAAAGTGGAATCTCTCTGATTTCATAAATAGAATATGGAGAATATGGTTCTGATCACCAGTCGAACTGTACAGCCATCTACCAGTTACCGAGGATCACAAGTACATAGATTTGTATCTACTGAAGGAAATAGTCATGTGTGAGTAAGTTTGGGTTTTAGGTTCTGAGTAAATGAAGTAGCCGATAGCGACTACCGATTTCTTGTCATCAAGCTTTATACAAGTGATATGTAAGATCACTGTTGGCTGTTACTTTAAAACCCTTACCCTCTAAAAGGATTTATAATGATTTCGCATGATTTCAAGTGCCATACTTAAACGTAATGGCTTACTTTTAGTAACTTTTGGAGGTTCTTATGTTAACACTGCTGAGAAAACCCCAGAAAAAAATTATGCAATTTATTGATTTATTTGGTTATTCATGCTTGGCATGATGGCTATTAGAGAGTTATAATACAGGTCATAAAATAAAGTTTGGTTTAGTTGTGGATTATGTTCCAGCACTGTTTCAGCTGTGCGCTCCTATTCTATGGTGAGCGGCAAATCATGACCTGAACGATCGATTCAATACAAGGGCGCTCCAGCTGTAAAACTGATTGTCCGATTAGTCTCAACACATCGTCCCTACCCACAATAACCGATATCCAGTTTCCATTGGTTGAACTTTAAAATTACTTTCACTGCATCAGGATTGTGGTGCAATCAGATCTTGGAAGTCTTATAGCTTAAGCTACGCAGGATGTTGTCGCTATGCATTATTTTATGTTGTGTGTTGGCTCATTTTAATCGAGACAAACTACTTTAAATAAAGATGTATGATTTACTATGATTTACTAATGTTTTAAGTTACAAAGCAGAACATGATGCAAAAGCCTAATCTGTGTACTGTTTACATGCACATCAGTGGTCATTTTATATGTTTTATCTCATCAAATTGTGATTGGTGTGTGAGCTGGGCCAAATTTAGTAACTCCTGATTGAGCTGTCTATGAATGTGAATAAATTGAATCTACTTAACATTGCAAAACTCAGACAGGTTGAGTTTCGGCAACCTGAGTTTGAGTCCCGGCTCGGGGACCTTTTCCGATCCCGTCCCCCTCTCTCTCTTCCAAATAGCTTCCTGTCGATTATCTATTGCATCTAAAAATTCTCATTGTATATCAGCCAAAACTAAATACTAAATATAGCAAAACTTGATTTCGGGCAACCTGAGGCAACCTTATCTATTGCATCTAAAAATTCTCATTGTATCTAAGCCAAAACTATATAGAAAAAAGAAAGAATAAATAACCTATTAAACATTAAATATATAGTCATAAATTATATAATGCATCAGCATAAAGAACAAATGAATCTTAAACCTCAGTATCTTCAGCTGACAGTTTGGGCTCTTTGGTCCATCAGAGAGCAGCTTCACTCCAGAATCATGCAACTTATTGCCACTCATGTCCAGCTCTATCAAATGGGAGTTTGATAATTGTAGAAGTGATGCCACAAATTCACAGCACTGATCAGTGAGATTACAGTCTGTCAAACTGAATAGAATAAAAGAAAACAGAATAATTACACATCAATTTATTAATCATTGACAAAAATGGGAGTAGCAAATTAGCCCAAAGGGAAATATGAATAATTAATCCTAACTTATTATAATGAATGATAAATAGGGGTGAAATTATTATTTTCTCGATGCATCGATTACAAATCCTGACTTTGCATATGCATCAATCTTGAATTGTCTATTTTTGAATTGTGAATCATTGTCAAGAATAGAATTAATCATGATTCGATTGGGATTCAGAATATTTAAACATTAAATTAATACATGCACAAATTAATGGAGACGTTGTACGCCTTCATTCGAGCCCTCACAGCTCTCCTTTATAGATATGCACCACACTCCCCTAGTGAAAAAAACGAAACCAAAATGTATTTAAGATACATTTATTTCATACTAAGTATAAAACAAAACCATTAACCTGTCAAAGTGTCTGGTTGTTCCCTGGGTTTAACACTAGAGGTCCTCAGTTTTCACGGTGTCTATGCATTCTCACTACAATTCCCATGATCCTGTCTGTCACTGATTGTTCATTGCCTTACAGCTGTTTCTCGTCACCTTGTTAGCACTTGTATATATATACCCTGTCTGTTTCAGTGTTTGTCACGGAGTCCTTGTATTATGTCCCCACACTTCCGTTATTTGTATCTGACTGGTAGTGGTGGGCAGATCGAGGCTTCGTGAAACAATGAAACAGTTGAAGCAAATGTGCCATATTGTGTCGAGGCTTCGAAACAATCCGACACCCGTCTCAACGGCGACACCTAGTAGTCACTTGCAGGTGTTGATCTGAAACAACCTTGACAACGAGCCATTAAAAAAATTGTTTTTATTGTATTTTTCTAACATGTGAAGTTTGTAACCTGTAGGCTCTTCACTGTGCATAATGTTATTTTGGTCATGAAAATTAATATTAATAAAAGAAATCAAGCCACAATGTCTCACTTTTTAATAGATTTTTACTCAAAAATATTAATTTCTCTGCTGTCAAAGGACTTAGCCAACTTCTTTTTTTACAGATAATTTCTCCAGCCTTTGAAAAAATCCTCTCACAAGGGACACTTGTTGCTGGCATGCAAAGATATTTTTTAGCAAGGACATATGAGGAAAGATTAGCCTACTGCTCTCTCTTTCCAGTAAGTTGTATCATGAGTTCTGGGCAACAGCGCATCGTTGAGGTATTTTTTCACTTCCACTGTGGCATCAGCTGTAGCATTGTGTATCATCTGTGTTTCACGGATACAATTATCAAAAAGTTCCTATAAACGGTCCTGTGTTTCTACTGGTGTTGAATGATGATGGGCCTGGGAACAATCTACATTGTTAAAAGCGCTAAATGAAGATGACTTGACAATATAGGCTATTTATCTATCTGTCTATATATATTTCTATCTATGCATCTATTAATGTGTCACTATATGATACTCTGTCTGTCTCTAGCCTATCAGTCAATGTGTAAATTTAAATGTAAGCCTGAATATAACTAAACAAATCGCACTATAAATGTCACTATATCACCAACAATCAGTGTTTCGAAACATCTGCGCTTCGGGATATCGAAAAGCTTCGGAACGTCAGTTTCGTGTCAGCCATCCCTACTGACTGGTTCTCGTTTGTATTTTATGTTTTGGATTGCCTTATTGGACTTTTGACCCTTGCCTGGACTGGTGTTGTGAGTACAGATTACCCTATAATTAAATACTGCTATTGGATCTTACGTTTCCTGTGTGTGTGTATCGTGACAGAAGGACTCCGTCATGCAAGGATCCAGCGGTATGGGTTTTCGTGTCTCTTCCCCAGCCCCCTAGAGGGAGAGGAGGCAGCAGAGGGGGAACTTACGGTCTGAAGAGCCAGAGCCGCGCATGACTCTATTTGAGTGTTTTGCCTTGTGGGCTTGTCAGACGGAGGAGAACATGGCGGTCAACTCCCCTAAGCCCCCTTTAAGCAGCCCAGCTGATGCCTGGTCAGCTGACACCCTCATCCATAGACGGTCTTTTGAGGGAACTCGGTCGGCTAAGTTTTCTGGGACCCGCGGAGGTCGCAGGAGAGGAGGTGATAGAGGTGAGTCCCGGCATCACTCTCCACTTCGGTCCCTCTTGACCCTGAGTTCCATCCACCGCTGGTTCCGCCCAGCATAAGGACATCACCGCGGGTCTCGTCCAGCGTGAAGCTTTCACCGCCGGTTCCGTCCAGCCCTGAGTCTGCACATCGCCATCGGAAACGGCGGAGGAGGGGGAGGACCACCAATCTCCTCAAGAACCCGGAGGCCGTGCCTGAGCAGCCCGCTGTTTTCCCGGAGGTTGTGCCCGAGCAGCCCGCTGTTTTCCCGGAGGCCGTGCCTGAGCAGCCCGCTGTCTTCCCGGAGGTCGTGCCCGAGCAGCCCGCTGCCGTTCCGGAGGCCGTGCCTGAGCAGCCCGCTGTTTTCCCGGAGGTTGTGCCCGAGCAGCCCGGTGTTTTCCCGGAGGCCGTGCCTGAGCAGCCCGCTGTCTTCCCGGAGGTCGTGCCCGAGCAGCCCGCTGCCGTTCCGGAGGCCGTGCCCGAGCAGCCCGCTGTCTTCCCGGAGGCCGTCCCCAAGCAGCCCGCTGCCGTCCCGGAGGCCGTGCCCGAGCAGCCCGCTGCCGTGCTCGCTGTCGTTCCGGTGGTTGTCCCCATGCAGCCCGCTGTCATCCCAGAGATCGTTCCGGAGATACCCACCATCAGTCCGGCCACGGCAAGGAGGGCTGTCTTCCTCTTTTATGCTGTGGCAGTACTGCATGCTTGGAGGAGACACAGTAGGTCTGCCAACCCAGAAACTGTTCAGGTCACGTCTGCCGATCCAGAGCCTGTTCCTGAGCCTGAGCCTGTGTCTGTTCCTGAGCCTGTTCCTGAGCCTGAGCCGGTGTCTGTTCCTGAGCCGGTGTCTGTTCCTGAGCCGGTGTCTGTTCCTGAGACGGTGTCTGTTCCTGAGACGGTGTCTGTTCCTGAGCCTGTGCCTGAGCTGGTGCCTGTTCCTGAGCCTGAGCCGGTGTCTTTTCCTGAGCCGGTGTCTGTTCCTGAGCCGGTGTCTGTTCCTGAGACGGTGTCTGTTCCTGAGACGGTGTCTGTTCCTGAGACGGTGTCTGTTCCTGAGCCTGAGCCTGTGCCTGAGCTGGTGCCTGTTCCTGAGCCGGTGCCTGTTCCTGAGCCTGAGCCAGTGCCTGTTCCTGAGGGGTGCCTGTTCCTGAGCCTGAGCCGGTGTCTGTTCCTGAGCCTGAGCCGGTGTCTGTTCCTGAGCCTGAGCCGGTGTCTGTTCCTGAGCCTGAGCCGGTGTCTGTGCCTGTTCCACCGCCATGGCCACCCGAAGGGTCTTCACCGCCCTGGCCGCCCGAGGGACCTTCACCACCCTGGCCAGCCGAGGGACCTTCACCGCCGTGACAGCCTGAAGGACTGTCGTCTGCTCCGCCCTGGCAGCCCGATGGACTGTCTTCTCTGCCCGATGGACTGTCTTCTCCGCCCTGGCCGCCCGATGGACTGTCTTCTGCGCCCTGGCCGCCCGATGGACTCTCTGTTTCGTCCTGGCCGCCAGCTAAGCCGTCACCCCTTGTTCCTGTTTCCCTTCATGGACCTGGCCCACCATCCCTCCCCTTGGTCCTCCACCGTTCCACCTCCCTCCTGGACTCTTGTTTTGTGTGGTGTCATGGAGCGGCTCCGTAGAGGGGGGGTTATGTCACAGTGTCTGGTTGTTCCCTGGGTTTAACACTAGAGGTCCTCAGTTTTCACGGTGTCTATGCATTCTCACTACAATTCCCATGATCCTGTCTGTCACTGATTGTTCATTGCCTTACAGCTGTTTCTCGTCACCTTGTTAGCACTTGTGTATATATACCCTGTCTGTTTCACAGTTTGTCACGGAGTCCTTGTATTATGTCCCCACACTTCCGTTATTTGTATCTGACTGGTTCTCGTTTGTATTTTATGTTTTGGATTGCCTTATTGGACTTTTGATTGTGAGTATGGATTACCCTATAATTAAATACTGCTATTGGATCTTACGTTTCCTGTGTGTGTGTATTGTGACATTAACCTATTTACTGACTTGACGCTTGAGACTTATTGATATAATTAAACTTTATTTAAAGAAGACTTTATTTTAATTATATTAGTAAGGATAGTATGATCTCTGTATAATATCATTCTGTAAATGCAGGAAATTTATAATATAATTCTTTAAATGCAGAATATTTAAAGTGTCCCTAAAGTATACTTGCAATAGTTCCACTTCAGCACAATCAAATATTTAAGTATATCTTTAGTTGGACCTTAGCACTATTTTCGGATAACTAAAGTGCATTAAGTACACAATTAGTTTGTTCCAATTTAGCAGACCTTAAGTATACCAATTTAGTATACCAAAATTAGCCCTGATTGACACATTTTTGAGCAGCTCACGTTTGAGCTCTCCTCAGGACGGCCACTGCTATTCACATGAGCAAATGACAGCTCTCTATTGAGACAGCAATAGTCCAGAGTCAAACCACTCTAGCACTTGATCATTGTCAAGTCACTGCGTGGTCACTATTGTTGAAATAAAATGCTTTCATTGTGTGGAAAAGTAACAGTTATTTTCTATAAGATAAAATACTGAAGTTTTACAGAAATAGGTCATACCATTGACATTACCTGAGCAGTTTAAGTAAAACCCCGCTTTTTCAAGGGCTTGCATTTATTGCATGGATAGAGCAAACTAAATCTAAGTGTCTTATATGCATAACCAGTTCTGATGAATGATAAATTAAATTTAACTTAATGTCGTCAAACTGAATGTACAAAGGAAACTGCTGAAATAACTACAACATTAACAATACTGAAACAAGAGCGCACGGTTCATCTATCAATCAGATGCGCATTAAAGTTGCGTTCATTACTATAGCAGCAGTAGACCCCCGGTTTTCTTTCAGAATCAACATAAAGAAAATGTTCCATATAAAGAGAACAAAGAGAGCTTTTCTTACTATTCCATGAAAAAAAAGTTAGTTTAGGATTATTTGGGAAAGTGCATGCTATTCTAGGGCAGTCTCTCCATGGAAGCATTTTATGTTTAATGTACCTGGATCAATTTAATAAGGTTATGTATCCATTAACACTATCCTACACAATAGTTAACATGAACTAATATTAAGTCAAGTCAAGTCAAGTCAAGTCAAATATATTTATATAGCGCTTTTCACAATACAGATTGTATCAAAGCTGCTTCACAGTATCAATAAAAACAACTTAACAATGTTTGTTTATTACTGGAAAAAAGACATCCAAGTTTGGTAGAGCTGATCAATGGTATGATTGGTTAATTAATTTGAATATCCCCAACTGAGCAAGCCAAAGGCAACAGTGGCAAGGAACCGAAAAACTCCATCCAGTGACCTAATGGTGTCCTAACACCCCATCAGATGACCCAATGGAGAAAAAAAAAATAAATAAATAAATAAAAACTTTTTAACTTTTAAACTTACTTTTAATTTTATTACTTTTAAAACGTTTTTAAAACTTTTTAAAACTTTTAAAACTTTTAACTTACTTTTACTTTTAAAATGTTTTTTTATTATTATTTTGTCTTGTGTAAATTTCTACAAAAGGCAATTTTTATAGGCTATTAAAATAAAGTTATGTAGCGTCATTAAGAACTAACATGAACTAACATGAACTAACATTAACAATGGAAAAATGTTTTTTTCCCTCCATTTCAATAATCCTATAAATGCATATAAAAAATGCAGAATTTAATAAATCAAATCGCATTGAATTGTAATGTGAATAGTCTCGAATCGAATCATTCTGAACTTGCAAAAATCGTTCTTGAATCAAATAAAAAACTATGGCTGCTGTTCACTTGCAGTGCTCAGTGACTTGACGTCCAGTGATGGGAATAACGGCATTATAAATAAACAGTGTTAACAACGGCGTTATCTTTTTCAGTAATGAGTAATCTTACAAAATACTGTTTCCCCCGTTACAATGCCATTACCATCACTGACAGTAAAATGCGGCATTACTATAATTGAGCTCACTGAAGTGGTTTTTATCCGAGAAGGCTCTCTCTCATCCATAGGACCTTCAAAGTTTTTTCTCTGGTGTGTGTGTTTATGAGGCGCTGTACTGGACAAAAGCAAAGCAAACTGCACGAGAACACTTGACAGTGCGCAAGAGAGACCCGAGTGTGTCAGAGCATTGTATAGTTTGTTTATAAATAAATTACACATTTCAGCATTAGAATAATCTCTGTAGCCTATTGGTATCATCTGCAACATTTTAATTAATTTACATGGTTATAAAATAAAATCTAAAAATAACCTGCAGGGAACGTTATGAGAAGGTTATAAAAATAAAAAATAAAAATAACAGGCAACATTCTGGGAATGTTCTCTTTAGGGTATAAAATAAAACACAAAAATAACCTGCAGGGAACGTTCCCAGAAAACATCTTTGTTTGACCGGTTGTGAACACATGCGGCAAACACGCCTAGAATTTGGTTTGAATAACCTCTGATGATGACGTTCTCTGTAGGTTATAAAAATAAATATATTATATTTTATAATTATATTTATTTTTGGTGAATTGTCGAGTATTATTTTGAGAGCACTTCTTGTTAAACTGTTTACTTTTGAAGAAAATACTTCAAGTGGGCTACAGTATGTCTACCAGTTGTGAAGGTGTGTGACAGTTTTTTAATTTTAATTTGCACAACAAAGAGTGTTTGTATATTTTATATTATTATTTATTCATTTTTGGTACATTTCTTAAGAAGCATCATTTATTTTTAGACTTATTTGTTGGCCAGTTGTGGTCTGTGCAATAAATATGAAAAGTTCTGAACCATCTGTTGTGTTTTATTGTTCCACTGTAGTAATTATAATATTTAATAATATATTGATAATAATATAATAATATATTGAATTTTATAGGTGTCTCTCACATTGTCCCACAGCAACATTAAAATAGTGTAGATTAGTGTACAATGTTTTTTAATAATTTATTCTATTAAGTGTCCATTTCATTCATTTAACATTTAATATTGGGGGCATCCAAGTTATTTGACATATTTAAACAATTTTTTTTTAAAGTAAAGCAAGAGTTACTTTCCCTGGTAATTAGTTACTTTTATAATGATGATTACTAACTCAGTTACTATTTGTGAGAAGTAACTAGTAACTACAAGTAATTACTGTTTTTAAGCAACATGCCCAACACTGCTGTAGGGTATGGACCAATCAGACACACACTAATTATTCATTATATACAAAGGTTTATGAAACTCCAAAACGAACAGCCCAAATGAACTAACACAAGGGCAGAAACAGTGTCATGTTACAGGGCATAAAAAGGAGATTTTATGACCTCCACAGGAATGTGGCCACGTGCACCAGAGAGAGACAGTGGGGAAAACAGAAACCCTCTTTAAAACAGACTTTGCTGCATTAATCATTGACTAACTGATCTATAAATGAACATGCATAAAACTGTGAAAGAAACAGTGTAAATGGTTTACTGTCTCGTGTACTATTAGGTATATATTATGGTATGTACCCTGGCAAACAACCAACTAACAATCAATGTAACCTCACCTGTATCATGCCTCCTACCTAATTAATCCTCATTTAATGACTCACACTTTGATGTACATCACCTTCTTCTAGAATGCAGTGTGGATGTGTTATAGCTATCTGAGCATTAATGAAGGTATAACCACACTTGGGACAAGACTCGTAAATCAACTAAGAGCCACTTTCCCTCTCAGACATGTCACCTTTCTTATTGGTCGAGTTCAACCTTTAGGGGAGGATCTTTTCCAGGCTTTATTAGAGACAGTCCACATGTGACCTCCCTCTCTTAGTTCTTTCATCCAGCCGCAACACTGTTCTGGTGATACTGGGGAACCCCCTCCCCTCCACGGGGGCCCCAGGGCCCAGCAGGCCTCGATCCAACCAGATACCTCTCACAAAGAACCAAGGACAATCTCAGGAGTTTTGGAACAAAGACTCCAACCAACAATGACTCCAATCACCCACTCTTCCGACTTCCTCTCTTCTCCTGGGTGCTCGGCATGGCCTCAACAGGGCCCCAGGCCCTGACCAAACCAGCCATGCCTTCCTGGAGAAAGAGAACTCTCAACCAACTTCCTCTTGACACTGCCGGAACCATCAACGACTTAAATTTTCAACAACTTCAAGAATTGTTCCCACTACAAATGCAAGTATTCCATTCAATGAAATGTGAAAATGAAATTCTTATGGTTCTTCTCATAGTCCCTTTTTCCGGTTTCCAATTTAATCCTATCACTAACCTATTTCTGTATTTCTGTATATATGTGTGTTTAGTTTATTTATGTTTATGATTTAGTTAATAAAACTTATGCACTTTATATATTTGGTTCTGATTTGCTTGCAATACGAAGTCCCTTTACGGTTTTTGTTCTTGCTACATGCTCAAAACGCTGTACATGCTAAGAAATAATTATTCTTCTGTGGCCAGGGAAGATACCCTTTTCTTAGAATAAATTAATAATCAAAAGAGTTCGTTGGACGAACTGATTAATTGATTGTAATATTAATTTAGCCATGTCAAGTTAATCCAATTAACTGACCCAAATATTCATAATTAATCATAACAAGTTATTATTGATTATTAATATTTCATATAGCTAGGTTCCTTACACTGCTGACGTCTGTCTAACATAGCATGAAACACGAGTGATGTTTGCGCGAGCAGGGTGCACGGAGGAATGTACATGGAAATATACGCTGACAGGTAGGTAGGACATTGTATCATTCGAACCGAATGCAATGATTGAACATTTTATGGTCCTACGCCTTTCCACAGATGAGATTTACAGTCATTTGAAAAAGGACACCCTTTAGTATTTTATGTATCAGAACATAGTAAAAATCATCTGGTCTTTAGACGGTCTTAAAATGAGGTAAATACAACCTGAAATGAACAACAATAAATGACATATTACACCGTGTCTTTATTTTTTTTAACAAAAATAAAGCCAAAATGGAAAAGCCAAGGGTGACAAACTAACTACACTCTACGATTCAATTGCTTGTAGAGCCACTTTTAGGAGCAATAAATTGAAAGAATCGTTTTCTGTATGACAGTATCAGTCTCTTGCATTGTTCTGGAGGAATTTTGGCCTGCTCTTCTTTACAATGTTGCTTCAGTTCATTGAGGTTTGCGGGCATTTATTTTTGCACATCTCTCTTAAGGTCCCGCCACAACATTACAGTAGGGTTTAGGTCTGGACTTTGACTGGGCCAGTGCAACACCTTGATTCTTTTCTTTTTCAACCATTCTGTTGTAGTTTTTCTGGTGTGCTTAGGATCATTGTCCTGTTGCATGTCCCAATTTCGGCCAAGCTGGCCTCACATTTGACTCTAGAATACTTTGGTATACAGAGTAGTCCACGGTTGACTCAATGAGTCAATGGCGGGTAGCCAGGTCCTGTGGCTGCAAAACAATCCAAAAATCATGAACCCTCCATCAGCGTGATGGACAGTTGGGTCAGTATGAGGTGTTTGTGCTGATATGCTGTGCTTAGTCATCACATAACTAGGTGCTTTGCATTATGGCCAAACATCTCCACTTTGGTCTCATCTCTGCAAAGGACATTGCTCCAGAAGTCTTTAGGTTTGTTCAGATGCAACTTTGCAAATCTAAACTCTGCTGCTATGTTCTTTTTAGAGAGAAGCTTTCTTCTGGCAACCCTTCCAAATATTTCATACTTGTCCCATCTTTTTCTAATTGTTCTGCCATGAACTTTAACATTTAACATGTTAACTGAGCCCTGCAGAGGTGTAGTTCTTTGGTGTTTTGCGATTCTCTGAGCATTGCATGGTCTGACCTTGGGGTAAATTTGCTGGGGTGTCCACTCCTGGGGAGATTTGCAACTGTCTTGAATTTTTTCCTCTTGTGAATAATCTTCCTTACTGTAGAATTATGGGCTTCAAATCGTTTGTAAATGGCCATATAACCCTTCTCAGATTGATGGCAGCAACAATTCCTTCTCTAAGATCATATATTTCCTCCTTGGCATTGTTTTAACACACACCTGAATGATCCAGACCAGCAAACTGCCAAAACTTCTGCTTTTATAGAAGCGAACACATTTGCTGATGATTAATTAATCAAAGACATTTGATTAGCAGCGCCTCACTGCTATTTACCCTTTTAATTCCTATGAAGCAGTAAGGGTGTACTTAGTTTGTCACCCATGGCTTTTCCATTTTGGCCTAGTTTTTGTTAAATAAATAATGACATGGTGAAATATGCCATTTGTTGTTGCAAAATCGCAAACATCATAATCCAAAATCATGCAACGCATCTGAAAGAATATACTACAGCAATAAGCCCCAGGCTGTTGTAAAATCACTGTTAATCATGGTTTCACTGGATTACTGGTTTTATAAAATGGTTACTACCTGTAAAGTACCGGTTTCATAAAATAAACACAAAAAAAAAACAAAAACAATTAGTGATAAATAATGATTCTTCCACCAACCAACGTAGTTCTTCAGCAATGATTGGGAGAATGAATGCCATGCAACATACAGACACAGCAGAAAGCATACTTGCCGCAGTAATACTGATGTAACAAGGTTACAGGTGTGTGTTTTTAGAGCAGTGGTTCTCAACTCCGGTACTGAGACCCACCATTCTGCACCCTCTGCACGTCTTATTTAACACACCTGAGTCAGATTCAGAGCTATTTTTTTTTTGCTGTGTGGCATTGTAAAACACATTGGTCAACTTGTGTTGTATTAATTGTGCTATATAAATAAAGTTGCTATTGCTATAAACTGAACTGAGTGTGTCAGATAAGAGAAAAACACAAAATGTGCAGAGCAGTGGGACCCTAGGACCGGAGTTGAGAAGCATTGTTTTTTTTCAGAGTATTTTACAATGGCTTTGAACAAGAATCAGTCAGTCATAATCAAGAAACGGAAAAATCTGTTTTATAAGAAAATAATTTCAACGCATAAACTTATAATTCTGATACTGCCTTCTGATTGGTCAATCCAGCGTTCCAGTGGTGATCTAGTAACAGCAGTGATGTGAAACAGCTTTTCAGCTGCTACTGTGTATATCACTGCACAGCACTCATTGAAAGCAGCTTAGTTTACCTTAGATCTACTAGCAGACGCTTTGTGGATTTGACTACTGAATTAATTATTGAATTTCAAACCTCAGTTTCTTTAGCTGACAGTTTGGGCTCTTCAATCCACCAGAGAGCAGCTTCACTCCTGAATCCTGCAGCTCATTGCCACTCATGTCCAGCTCTATCAGATGGGAGTTTGATGATTGTAGAACTGATGCCAGACTGATTTCACAGCACTGATCAGTGAGATTACAATTTGCCAACCTGTACAGCATAATTAACAACAGGATAATAATTACACATCAATTTTGAATTAAATTACTTCACTGTTTAATCTAAAGTTGAGAACAATAACATGATACACCTTACAGGTTCTCTTATATTTTACTGTATACTAACCAGTCACATTTCACGCTTTAAAGACATTTAACAGAAGAAAATCTGGCAGTGGATTTCTCATGTTATTTATCACATTCTGTAGTTCTTTTATTTATCATATAGTATTTGTCATTTCCTCTTGGGCTCTTGTTTTTACTTGGTTTCTAAATAAATCATTTGTTAAGTTGAGAGTTGAACACAGGGGTACTTATAGTCTAATAAAAATGTTACCACAATTTGGTTGAATTTCTGGATCTATAATATGTTTATTTATGTTTATCACCAATCAAAAATAACCTCATATTCCACCCAGACCCCATTACACCAGCCCTGATGTGTGATGGAATTTTATGTATTTAAATAGGTTATTCATGTTTTCTATGTATTTCTATTTAGTTTTTGGTCTTGTCGTGTGAGGTGCAATCATTTTGTTATTGGTGCAGTAATAATATAATATGTTGCTTAGACATTCAGATAATTTTGCCATTGACTTTATTACATTATAATTACTTTCAATAATTTATTTGATTTGGTTAATCATACTTTGTGTCAAATCAACATTTAAAAACACATGTGAATCTAACACCTTAGTTTCTTCAGCTGACAGTTTGGGCTCTTCAGTCCATCAGAGAGCAGCTTCACTCCTGAATCCTGCAGCTCATTGTCACTCATGTCCAGCTCTATCAGGGGTGAGTTTGGTATCTGCAGGGCCAAAGCCACAGTTTCACAGCAGGTGTCATCAAGTGCACATGAGGAGAGTCTGTAAAAACAGGATATTTGACCAAGACATTTATTGTGTGTTTATCTTGTTGGAACAGTGTTTGTTTGACAGTGATAGGTTATGTCATGTTCTCTGTGAACATTCAAGCTTTCCATAAGTATTAAATATTAACGTCATGTATGTTGGAATGAATGTGACAGCCAAGTTAAAACATATTTCACAACTTTTAAAATATGTCTATAAATGATTTAGTAAATGCATTGTAGTAAATACAGATTTTGCTCTCCAAAATAAGTAAAAACATGATACTTCACATTGCAACTTCATCACAGAACTTAACCAAAAAAAAGTTTCAGAGTAGAGAAAAAATTCACTTAACAGCAATCAACAAGTTACTTACATGGCTTTTCTGCAGCATCTCACAGCTGGCAGGAGATTCATTCGGCTTCCCCGTGATGTCTTGTACATCTTCAGGTCGAGCTCATCCAGCACCTCCTCTGACATCAACAGTACGTAAGCCATCAATGAGCACATGGAAGACGAAAGTATTCTTTCTGGAGATGATCTGAAGTATCTCTGGATTTCTGTATATAATGAATTGTCATTGAGCTCCAGTAAGCCATAGAACAGGTTAACTGAAGTTTCAGGTGAGATATCCTGGTTTTGTAATTGTTCTGTAATGTGTTTGGTTGTTTCTGTGATGCTGTCTTTGCTGTCTTCCTTGTGTGAGATCAGGCCTAGGAGCAGGTTCTGATTTGATTCCAGTGAAATGCCCAGCAGAAACCGTAAAAATAGGTCGAAATGTCCTTTCTGACTTTGAATTGCTTTCTCAACAGCCTTCTTTAGTAAATCATGCAAGATCATATTTTTCTTGGGTTTGTCTGTTTTAAAAGGAGAAAGAAGGTTTTTTTTTAGTTTTTGAGTTTTTTTAAGTTTTGAGAAACAGTTTTGAGTTTCTTCAAAGAAAAACTGCAGCTCATCCATGTTCTTGATCAGGTAGCAGAGAAACACGTGCACTGCAGCAAAGAACTCTTGAACACTCAGATGCACGAAGCAGAAGACCTTCACCTCATGAAGTCCAGCTTCTTGCTGAAAGATCTCAGTGAGCATTCCTGTGGACTCAAAGTCTTCACTCACATCAATACCACATGCTTTTAGATCTTCAACATAGAACACATAGTTTTCTTTCTTCAGCTGTTCAAACGCTAGCTTGGCTAACTTCAAAATCATTGTTTTATTGGATTCTAAGAGGTTGGTACGTTCTCTTTCTGTTTTTCTGTCACACTTCTGGCTCTTCATGTTCATCTGTATCAGCAGGAAGTGGATATACATTTCAGTGAGTGTCGTGTTGATGTTCTCTGCATCGTTACCAATGGGGATGTTCTGAAGAACAGTGGCTATGATCTCACAGAACATGGGAATGTAACACATGATGTAGAGACTTCGAGATTTCTTAATGTGTGAGATCATTCTGGAGGCCTGAGTCTCATCTTTGATTTTCTTTTTGAAATACTCATCCTTCTGCTGGTCAGTGAATCCTTGCACTTCTGTGAATAACACATACTTAGGAGGAATCTGATTGGCTGCTGCTGGTCGTGAGGTCACCCAGATGCGAGCTGATGGAAGCCGAGTCCCATTTACCAGGTTTGTAAACAGTTCATCTACAGATGATCGCTCCTCACAGCTTTCAATTTCACAGTCAAAATTCAAAGGGAGTCGACTCTCATCCAGTCCATCAAAGATAAATGCAAGCTTACAAGCATATATCTTACATATCTTTGCTGTTTCCAGTTTCTTCAGTTCAGGATTAAATATCTGTAGAAACTCATGCAGACTGAACTTTCTGTCTTTAATGCAGTTAATCTTTCGGAATGGAAGCAGGAAAACACAGTCTATATCCTGATTGGCTTTTCCTTCGGCCCAGTCCAGAATGAACTTGTGCACTAAGACAGTTTTTCCAATGCCAGCGATGCCTTTGGTCAGAACAATCTTTTTCTTTTCACTTTTGTTCAGACTAAATACATCATTGCATTTGATTGAACTGTTCTGTGATTTACGGGGTTTAATGGTGTCATCAATCTGCCGAAACTCATGTTCTTGATTGACTTCTTTAAGATCCCCCTCCGTAATAAAGAGTTCTGTGAAAACATCCTTTAGATGTGCTTGATCTTTCATTTTACAATCAAATATGTGTTCTACTTTCTCCTTCATGTTAATTTTGTGAGTTTTCAAGAATTCCTGCAGCCAGAAATCATCTGTTAAGAAAAATATAAATAATATATTTAAAAAAAGATATATATATATATATAAAGGAAAAGTGTTAACAAAAAAACTCATCATTCACATAAAAACAAAACACCATCAGAGTAACACACAACACTAAAATAATGCAATAGAAATTAAGTAAATAACATGAAATGTAACACAAAACAAAAATAAGAAGAAACTTTTATTAAAAAATATATGTGATGTGTAACAGGGGCTTCTGGGAATGTCCCTTTACATTTTACATTGAACCATAAATTACATGGTAATAATAGCTTTCACTTGAAAAGGCCATCAATTTGATGGTGTTTTCCAGTCAATGAATGTGATGTTAAATAATTTACAGTTGTTCACCATATATGGTAAGGTAACTTACAGTTAACCAATTAACATGTTACTGTAGCATTTTTACAGTATTTTTGAGTAAAAATTTGTAAAAAATAATATTTACTGTATTTAAATTCATAGCTGAGATCAGTATACATTAGGGGTGTAACGGTACATGTATTCGTCCCGAACCGAACCGTACGGTACGGTACGGACGTCACGGTTTGGTGCATACAGTCGCACAACGAATACATTCAGTCACAGGCGATCCACTCTCCAATCCAGAAGGTGATGCGCGGCAATGCAACGCTGTTTGCTACCAGTAAAAAGCGCAGAAGAAGAGATGATCGATCGATATGTTTACATCTCTCAACCAGTGTTTCAACTGTGGAAAGATATCAATAAAACAGCTTGAGAATAATATCTCGCGTAGAACTATATATGCATTATATTAGCCTATTCATTATATTTACTTAACCAGTTAGTTATGTATTGATTATTTAATGTATATTTAAATCAATTTGTCATGAAAAACGGCTTATGACAGCTACTGTGTACATGATTATATTTCAGAAATTGAATTGAAAATTAGATTTAGAAGTTATTGCAAAACCTGCCTTATGTGTAATTTACAGAACATTTTTATTTGAGTGTTGATTATTATATCTAAAAATACATATCAAATGAATTCAATAATTTGGGCTCTGTTTTTAATTGTAACATTTAATATTATAGTAATGTGTAAATAAGGGCTTCCCATACAGCTAAGATAGATTTTTTATACTTTAGAAAATTGTAATTATAATTTAATTATAATTTATAATTAGATTTTATAATAAATTTAATTTATTTAAACAAATATACACATTTGTTTAAAAAAAAAGTTTAAAAGGCACAATATGTAAGATTTTTGGATTAAAAAATCCAAAAACCACTAGAACAGTGTTATATATTTTGTTGACTTGTGTACTTACATTAACCCAGATGTTTCCAAGAATGTTTAAATCCAGAGAAATAAGCAAATTTTAACCAGGACACGTACCATGTCATTGTATCGCCTATCATTAACGCCACACCTGAGTTACCCTCGATTTCCTCGGTTTTATTTTGCAGAAACCATGGAAACACCAAATATGCTTTAATATATTATATGTTTTATTAGACAAGGGAACAACTGTTTCGATACATTTATAGACAGAAAACTAATCATAGTTATATAGCTCAACACTGTTAGTCTCTCTTTAATTAGCTTGTTTTCTTGATTTTCCACGAGTACCATGTTTTTACCATGCCTCAGAGATAAACACTATTTGGTCAAGTGGCTAACATAACATAATCAGATGCAGATTTATTTTTAGTAACGGTAATGTAGAATTTTCTCTCTCATACAATATGTTTTAAAATTAATTGCATGCCATTTAGCAACACAAGCCATCCAGCAATTAAAAATATGACATTCTATCAACAAGTGTTTTATAGCAGCTGCCGAGTGAACGCACAGAATAACTTTATAACATAATTTTCAACAGACTAATGTAAATGATAAAAAACAGCGCTGCATTACCCCAAATACACTTGACCGGAAGAAGTGGAAAGCAGCGTCTGCGGCATAATAAAAGTTCTGCTGCTCTCAAGCTGTTTTGTGCTCGTCTCTCATTCGCAATCGCTCCAGCGGCCTTGTTCCCCTCCCACATCACTCAGCCCTGCTCTGCTTCATTCTACAGTAACGTTGATAATCTCATCCATGAACACTATTTCTGCCCGAGTCCCGTCAGATTCTTCTCCACCGGCTGTGAGGTGAAGACAACAATTGCGCTAAATCTCGCCGTCATCAAGCTACGCCTTTGTTTTGAATACCTGACCTCTAGCGGCGAAAAACTACATATTGTGCCTTTAATTAAAAAAGAAAAGAAAAATTAAAAAGCAAGGTTTAGTTTCCTCCCCCCTGCTGTACCAAACCCGAACCGAACCGTAATGTTTGTGTACCGTTACACCCCTAGTAAACATCAAACATGCTAAAATTATTTTTGGTCCCACTTTAAGGATGTGTGCAAGGTTAATTCACCTTGCTTTTTTCCATATTTCCCAGCTTCTTTTAATGATTTTTGTACTGTGGAGAAAAAGAAATAGAATAGGACTTTGTTTATTAAAGCGTTCTGAAAAAGGCACTGCATCACCAACTGTTTTCAACATTGATAATAATCAGAAATGTTTCTTGAGCAGTAAATCAGCATATGACACTGAAGAGACTGGAGTAATAATGCTAAAAATTTAGCTGTAAAAATCACAGGAAAAAATATATATTTAAATAGAAAAAAGTTTTTTTAATTGTAATAATATTTCCCAATATTTTAACTATTTTGATAAAATAAATGCAGCCTTGAACATAATATATAATAATAATAAAAAAAAACTTATATTATGCACACTTATGCACATTTCTATGAATCCATGCTGCCTCTCGTTCTTTATTATTTCCTTTATTACCTTCAGTGTAGTTCTGTAACTTGTCAGCCAGCTCATTCTGGTTCATCTTCCCCAGGATGTTCAGTGTTTTCTTCACAGCTTCTTCTTCTCCAAAACACTTCATCATTATATCCACTATATCAGTGACATCAGCATCCTCCAGTTTACCAGCTCGAATGGGTTCATGTTGGTTTAGGAGTCTCCTAAATCTCTTCAGATCGTCTTTTTTCAGGTCTTCTAGAATATCTATAAGCAGCTCTAAAACCGTTTCCATCATCTTTCATGGACTGTTGGAAAAGAAAAAAATCTTCAAATAGTTGCACTTTTATAGCAGGGATCGATGCAATTTGTGTAAATAAATTTGTATAATGAAATGATTCTGTGATTAGATAAATTATTATGAAACATATTTTAAAAACTTTTAACTAATCTGTCACATTTTGTCCTAGTCTTTTTGGAAGACTTGTCTTTCACATTTCAGACCATACTAGAAATAAAAGAAAAATGTCACATTGAAAATACTAAACATTACAATAGTGATTGTGAATGTTACCAATTCATTCTAAAGATTATGAGCAATGGAAAATATGTTTCCAATATCCAGTTATTCCAGTACTGAATCCCTAGACTGTCACCAGACACCAGATACAGATACACTCACAGAGACTCACAGAGACAGACAGAGAGACAGAGAGACAGAGAGAGAGAGAGACAGAGAGAGAGAGAGAGAGAGAGAGAGAGAGAGAGAGAGAGAATGCAAAAAATGGAAAAAATGATTATCTCAAAAATAAGACAAGCAACGAAGGTCTAAAAAACTGACCTGCATGTTCTTAATTTTTATGGTTTTGATGTTTGGTTACCCTTACTGCTAAATAATGCATAAATTCTCATTATCAAAATGAATCATTAGAACTATATAAAGGTCTGTGCATTCATGAGTAGAGAATAAGAGATAAAGTTAGAAAAGTTAAGTTGAGAAGGTTGTTTTTTACTGCTTTAGATAGACAGCGAGGGCATAGCCTTATTTAATATTTGACAAATAAACTGAAGCTGTGAGGGATACTGTGGAAATTCAGTGTGTTCAATGTTTCATGTTTAACAACATGCTGATTGTTCAGCTCACAAAACATCTTCTCAAAAATTTATGAGTTTCGTAAATGACACAATCTAGAACTTTTATTCAGTGAATGCTACTGTAAAGACTGTAATCAAACACAAACACGCCTCGTTTCAGCAGTGTAAAATTCATGAATATGCTTGAATCTTCAACATTAAAATTAAACATTGGTCAGTAACTTAAAGTATTTACTAACTTACCTTGAATAATGACAATATTTGTAGATGTTTCTTTGTCCTCCTCTGAAATGGCACCTTGATCATCAAAAGCACTGATCTTCCTTTCACTTTCCTTCTCAGGTGTTTCTCTGCAGAACTGCTTTTTCAGGAGTGACGAGATGAAACTGTGAGAGGAAAACATTCAGTCAAGCAAACAAACACTTATTTGTTTGTGTATCTTTGTATCTTTCCATCGACTTCTATTGTTTTTATACTAGGATAAAATGTTCTGTCCTAACCCTCATGAAAAACATTTATTTTTTTACATAATCAAATAAAGTTTTTATAATCAAAATAAAAACATTTATCATTTTATGTTTCTTGTATGGAACACAAAAGCAAATGCTAATGTGTAGAATTGCCCTTTCAGACACACAGTTTTTACAGTAAAAAAAAAAAGAATTGTACAGAAATACAGTAAAGCTGTACCAGACAAACTTGTCTTGTATGGTGACAGGGAGGGAACATGTTCGGTTTACTTAGTTTTGTCATGGCCACGACAACGTGATAATATGTTGTGGCCACGAGATTGTAAAGTCATGGCCTTGAGATCCTATGTTAAGGTAACGACATATTTTCTCATGTTGAGGGTATGACATCTATTTCCCGTGGCCTCGAGCTTAATGCATAAAATAACCTGCGTGACCGTAGCAACATGTGATTATTAAAAAATGGACATTATTAATAAATTAATATTAAATTTTGAATTAAGAACGACAAAAAAAGTGCGGAATTAAGAAATGATTATATCTGTAACGCATAAGTTCCAAAGAAAATGAAAGTAGTATAACACAGGGTTTATTTAAATAAACCCAAATAGACAGCCAACGTGCGAGACAGTATGCTAGTGCACTGACATTACCGGACAAGGAGTGCAGGTGAAGGAACAGCTTAAAAAGGAACATAAACGACGACAACTAATCACATACAGCTGACACATATGAACTTATGATAACAGTAACTAAGGACACAAACGGGTGGCGGGAATCTGAACAAAGAAGACACGTGACAAATGAAATCAAACTGGAAGTTAGCAACAGTTTCATATTAAATCTAAAAGGGCAATCTATTAGTCCAATAGTTAGACTGTGGCTGTCATAAGCTGTCAAATGCGGCTTTGCCAAGCTCAACAGCTCTGGCTGAGATGTGGAAAACTAAACGCTATTGGCTATTGTAAAAGGGGGAGGAGGTGTGATATGTCCCGCCCTGTCTTCCTGTTTCAGTGGAAATTACGTCAACACATTGAATAATGCTGAGCGTTTCAAGGCATTACAGTGGGCCATTATACTTATGGCAATGAGCAATTGGGTGCTTCTCAATTCTTATTTGTGCATCATCGTTTCCTTTCCTCGCTTCTCAGCTCCACCCCCTGTAGGACGTGAGGGAAGGCAGCAAGAAAAGAAAAATGAGGACGGAGGAATCGAAGGAAAGCTTATTTGTATATTGGAATATTCTTGATCACTCGAGCGTCACTTCACTGAGTCATCAGCTGCGCTCAAAGGATCTGCCCTTATGTTGTTAAAGTTTGATTATTTACAAAATTAATAAATGATAAAGATAAAGCAAGATGGCCTGTTGACATATGTGTGATATAGGACACACAGGACACTCAGGACACAAAGGACACAGAGGACACAGAGGACACACAGGACACACAAGACACTTGAAACTCTTGCTCATTAGTTTTAATTTGACCAGGCCCACTCGCACAAAAGAGATTTATATGCAAATCCCCACGTTAAGGAATGCGAACTCGCTCATTACCTCAAAAACAAAGCACCAAACTTCACCAGTCCTCTGCTTTTCATTGAGTTTGGAAGACACGCTGTGAGCTTACAATGGATTTACCTCAGAAAAAGAAGAACGCGAGAAGACAAGAGAAGATTTAAGGTAAGAAATGTATTGTGAATTATATTAGTTAATGTTATTGTTGCATTAACTTAACATTGCAGTTGAACTGTTGCTAGACTAAAATTTATGAAATCGACGTAAAAATGTTGAAATATGAACTATAGACAGACAGGCTATACCTTTCAATGCGAAATTTATATACATGTACGACACAAGGATGTTTTTTATGTTTGATAATAAAACACAGCATGGTATAGAAGTAATGTTAGGCTAGTATCAGTGTTTACTCCAATATGGTGAATATTATAATGTTTAGAACCATGTTTACTGTTAAATACTGTGTTTGTAACGAATGGAAACATTTGAAGTAACATATCCATATATTTTTCTCTAGTGTATGTACTGAAGTGTTCTTTTTTAACAATTTATAGGCCTATTGTCTATTGTTATTATTATTTGGAATTAAAATATCCCACATCATCACACACCCTTCACCATACCTAGAGATTGGCATGGGGTACTTTCCATTAGATCATCTCTTAATGCAAATCAAACCAGCTAGGCTAACTGAAATAAAACCAAGCCAATCTCTAGGTATGGTGAAGGGTGTGTGATGATGTGGGATATTTTAATTCCAAAGGCCAAGGGAACTTTATCAGGATGCATAGTATCCTGGATCCATGAAATAACTGGCCTTTAAAAATAAAAATCTGCTGTCTCTATGGGAATTTAACATAGGGGTGTCCTGACTTATGCCCTCTGTATTTTAAGGAAGAACATTTATTTATTTGCGATACATTATTCATTCACAAAGAAAAGTCCCTAAAGGTTGGAGTTTTCTCATTTTTTTAATTAAGGCATCAATGTTTTTTTATTCCTCTTTTTAGTCAACTTTAGCATGGGTGTGTTCACTTATTCTAGGCACTGTGTGTGTGTGTATATATATATAATTAAAACGCAATTTTAACCAGAAAAATCTACAATGTATGCCCAAAGTCGTGCAGCCATATAGTTTCTCTTGATATCAGCATGTTCACAGTTGTTTTTTTGTTTTTTTTACAGGGACCAGATGCCCCACGGATGAGTCCTGCTGACTTCAACATTCACATGAGTCTCTGTACATGAACATGGTAAAATGAAAAAATCAAACACCTTGGAAATGACAGGTACTATGTTTCAGGAATGGCACAAAGGTGTGTGACTGTTCAAGTCTCAGTAAGTGTGTTCAATAATGTTTTATGTAACTATAAAACTGTAATAAACTGTAATCTAAACGCTGTTTTACTGCTTTCTAGATACAAAAGACCTTGTCCACCATCATCCCTTGTTAGATATAACACACATTGTGGTACCCAATGCATATTCTTGTTCCAAAAAAAAATCAACCATTAAAGCCTGGATTCTTGACAGAAGACCTGCAGGTGGCTCAAGTACTGCTACATGATGCCATAATGTTGCTGCTACAAAATTATTAATAATTAAGGAGCGTCCTCTATATGACATTTGTGGCAATAGTCACTTCCATTTTTTTAATTTTAAACAATCTCTATAACATCATCCCAATTTTTCATTATAGTTTGATCATCACCCAAATAGACTCCCAAATATTTAACGCCCCCTGTAACCCATGACAGTCCGTCTGGTAAATTTGGTTTTCCTTGAGTCCACCCACTTACAATGCAGTACATTTAGACCAGGGGTGCCCAATCCTGCTCCTGCCGATCGACTGTCCTGCACAGTTCATCTCCAACCCTAATCAAACACACCTGCCTTTAATTTCAAGTGATCTTGAAGATCTTAAAGGGTTAGTTCACCCAAAAATGAAAATTATGTCATTAACGACTTAGGCTTGCTACGGTAGTCGGTGTTACCGGTGTTACACGGTGTTCAGTTGCAACACCGGTTTCATCACTTGCCCACCGCGACACCGCAAAAAAAAAAAGTTTAAAGCGTTAAAAATATTTAACGCCATTACGCAGTATCCGTTAAGTCCTGCACACACACGACCCACAGAAAAGACGCGCGTAAGTATCGAGTTCTCTTTCGGTCTTGAACAAACCATAACACACACAAATTATGCCAACATGTCTGTTTTGTTGAGTGTCCTCATAAGAGTCTTAAATTATTTAAATAAAGTCTTAAATGAACGTAGAAATTTGTGAGAAACTATAGTGGACGTTATTGAGTGCACTTATTTAATACCACATTGCACTGCATTAACGAGTGTACAGCTTATGTACGCTCAACGGCTGTCCGAATTCGCTCACTCGTTTTCATTCACTCCTTCAAGTGAACAGTATTAGTGGACTAAGTTAGGGAATAGGCCTAACTTAGTGAATGAGGGTTTAGGGGGCGATTTCGGATTCAACCCATGTTCTCAAGCAGTGAAAAATAGAGGACACTGACAACGCACTGACAGACAGGACCGAGCAGGTAATATTTAATATGGAACAGTCTCAACTTTCAAATTTGGTCAGTCAAAGAAAATTAAACATTGTTTTTTATTGCTTTAGTGTCATAGACCGTGAGGACATAGCCTTATTTAATATTTGACAAATAAACCGAAGCTGTGAGGGATACTGAAGGAATACAGTGTGTTCAATGTTTCATGTTCCATGTTCAACAACATGCTTATTGTTCAGCTCACAAAACATCTTCTCAAAAGATTTTCAGAAGACTCAATAAAATAATTCTATAAAACTGTATTGAGTTTCGTAAATGACGTGATCTAGAACGTTTATTCAGTGTATGCCACTGTAAAGACTGTAATCAAACACAAACGTGCCTCGTTTCAGCAGTGTAAAATTCATGAATATGCTTGAATCTTCAACATGAAAATTAAACATTGGTCAGTAACTTAAAGTATTTACTAACTTACCTTGAATAATGAAAATTTTTGTAGATGTTTCTTTGTCCTCCTCTGAAATGGCACTTTGATTATCAAAAGCACTGATATTCCTTTCACTTTCCTTCTCAGGTGTTTCTCTGCAGAACTGGTTTTTCAGGACCTGTGAGAGGAAAACATTCAGCCAAGCAAACAAATAAACACATATTTGTCATACTTTCCATCGACTTCTATTATTTTTTTACTAGGATAAAATGTTCTGACCTAACCTTCATGAAAAACTTTTGTATGTTTACATAATCAAATAAAGTTTTTATAATCAAAACTTTATTTTGGCCTAATGGTAACAGAGTTGGACTGGTGACCCGACTGGTTCGATTCCAGTACCGGCAGGAATATGACTGAGGTGTCCTTGAGCAAGGCACCTAACCCCCAATCGCTCCCCGGGTGCCACTCAAGGCTGCCCGCTGCTCCGGGTGTGTGTATCCACGTTTGCAGTGTGTGTGTGTGTTCACTACTCACTACTCTGCTCCTAATGTGTGTGCACTTACTTGGATGGGTTAAATGCAGAGGTCAAATTCCAAGTATGGGTTACCATACTTGGCCATCACGTGTCACTTTCACTTTCACTTTCACTTATTTTAAAATAGAAACACTCATTTTATGTTTCTTGTATGGAACACAAAAGCAAATGCTAATGTGCAGAATTGCCCTTTCAGACACACAGTTTTTACAGTGAATACAGTAAAAAAAAAAAAAAAAAAATTGTACAGAAATACAATAAAGCTGTACCAGACAAGACTTGTCTTGTATAGTGACAGGGAGGGAATGTATTTTGATCAATGGGTGAAGGTCTCTGTGTGTTACTGTCTTTTCTCGCGGGAAAGTATTTTTGGTTAAATGCAATGCATTTTCTCATATGTATTTTCTCGTTATTTCATCTGACTCCATAAATGAAAAGGTTTTAATGATATCTGTGCATCATTAAGTGTGAGCGAATGTTTTACTATTCTTTTTAAACTCTGGAATGAAAATAATGTCACAGGCAATTGCTGAGTGTTTCGCAACTCTCAGCCTCACGGGCTGATCTGAGATACAGAAAAGGCCCAGAGCTCTCGTTGCATTTCATTATATGGACAGACCTCATTTCAAATGTAAACATGTTCACAGTGGATTTACATTGAACCATTTGCTATCAGTGGAAATTTGCATTGAGTTAACACCTTCTGACTATTTGCCTGAAAGTCACACCCTTCTGTGTGCAAGATATTTCTAAACTCTCAAGAACTTTATTAACTTTTGGTTTACTTCTTTGAGAATGAGACATTTGTACCAGTCGCACTGATACATTTAAAATGATACCAAACATGTATAAACTGTATGATAATTGTTTACATTAAAACCATATTGATTCTTGTGTGAGTTTGGGTGATCTCACCACGAGGGAGGGAGAGTGGGGGGAGAGGGAAAGAGATGTAGATTAGAATGATTCTGAAGTGAGACTTGCGTCTCGAATGGTGCACAAGATGGGGTCCAAATGGTAATTTCCTTTGTTTTCTCAGAGAATAACACTCTCTTACAGTTCTTACAGTTTTTCCAGTCTTACAGGAACATGTTCGGTTTACTTAGTTTTGTCGTGGCCACAACAACGTGATAATATGTTGTGGCCACAAGATCGTTTTGCAGAGGTAACTACATCCTTATGTTGTGGCCAAGCGATGTAAAGTCATGGCCTCGAGTTCCTATGTTAAGGGAACGACATATTTTTCTCGTAACCACGACTTCTCATGTTGTGGGTATGACTTCTATTTCCCGTGGCCTCAAGCTTAATGTGTGCGTAAAATAATCTGCGTAACCATAGCAACATGGGATTATCAAAAATGGACATTATTAATAAATTAGTATTTTATTTTGAATTAAGAACGACAAAAAAAGTGCGGGATTAAGAAATTATTATATCAACTTATATTATTGTAACGCTTAAGTTCCAATGAAGATGAAGATAGTATAACAGGGTTATTTAACCCTCTGGGGTCTTAGGTGTTTTTGGGGTCCTTGAAATGTTTTGACATCCCCTGACATTTGTGCTTTCTTCAGTTGCTTATAAACATATTAATGGCAAAGGTGTAATTACACTCTATTTAGCTCAAACAGGGCTACCATAATATGTGAGCAACATGTATGTACATGTTTGTATTTTTGAGAGAATATTGTTTATGCATGGTTATTGATAAAACTAAAAATGAAAGTTTCTGAAATAAGGCCACAAAACACATACTAAATATGTGTCCACAATACTTTTGACTAATGGATGTTGTGGCCTAGAGTTTTTGCTTCAAAATGATCTGAAAATCACCAGCCTAATCATTCACATAAAACAATACATTGATTTAAATTTTGTAAAACACTTTTTGTTTGGAAAGGCAATATGCGTGTGGGCGTGAATGGTCCAACCCCTATCATGAATAATTATGTGCTTTACACATGAGAAGACAATGACTCGCATAATGAGCCTTTAATTCACAAGAAAGAATGTGAGGAGGAAAAAAAAAAAAAAAAAAAAAAAAAAATTTATATATATATATATATATATATATATATATATATATATATATATATATATATATATATATGTATATGCCGTTCAAAAGTTTGGGGTCGGTACGATTTTAATGTTTTTAAAAGAAGTCACTTATGCTCAGCAATCCTGTATTTATTTAATTAAAAATACAACAAAAAATCTGTCATATTGTGAAATATTATTACAATTTAAAAGAACTGTTTTTGATTTTAATATATTTTAAAATATAATTTATTCCTGTAATTTTAAAGTTGAATTTTCAGCATCATTACTCACACATAAAAAAGTAGACATTCAACAGTTATTTTTTTTATATTTCTTAAGTTTGTATGACCAAAAATGACAGAGTATTTTAAGTCTATTTTCCTGCTATGTGAAAAAAATCGAGGAAAACGCGCCGGGGGATTTGCGGACCCCAGAGGGTTAAATATATCCAAATAGACAGCCAACATGCGAGACAGTGTGCTAGTGCACAGACAATACCGGACAAGGAGTGCAGGTGAAGGAACAGCTTAAGAAGGAACTTAACTAATCACATACAGCTGACACATATGAACTAATGATAACAGTAACCAAGGAGACAAACGAGTGGCAGGAATCTGAACAAAGAAGACATGTGACAAATGAAAACAAACTGGAAGTCCATGAAAACGAAACTAAACAGAACAGAATGGTGACTGAACACCCCCTCCGGCAAGGCCATAGCATTTCGCCATAACAAAATGAAGACAGAGGGAGTTATGGGGGTGGGTTCCGAAAGAGGACGGGATGTGGTGAAGGGCTAGTGATGGCAGGACGACCAGGCAAAGGGCTGGTGATGACAGGACGACCAGGCAAAAGGATGATGATGGCAGGACGATCAGGTAAAGGGATGGGGATGGCAGGACGAGGTGGAGAAATGGTGAAACGATACGGTGAAAGGATGGTGATGAGGGGATGACGAGATCCCTGCAGCGAAGATGGGAGCATTCTGATGGCATATACCCAGAGCTCTCCAGTGCCGACAGTTCATGGCGGAGTAGATGGAGGGAGGAGCCAAGGTGGTGTCGAGGCTGACGACAACAGGGGGACGACCTACGGAGACAAGGCCGAGGGATCCACAGTCGCAGACGGAGAGCCGATGGAAATCGCTGGTAATGGAGACCAAGGCGATGCCACAGTGACGATTGTCGAAGGTGGAGCCAGAGTACCTGAGGGCTGAGGGGGAGCCAGTGTGATGGGGGACAGAGGTGACACAGAGGGGAAGAAGGAACCCGCTGCAGCTGTAGGGGTGGAAGGAGGGAGTGCTCGGACGGCCCGCATTTCCGTGGTGGAAGTGGTGTGACGACTGACCAATGGGGAGCCGGCAGGATGAGGGAACTGGGTGGAGGCGAAGGTGAGAGGAGCCAAGACAGAGCCTACAGGCCGAGATGGAGCAAAGAGGTCGAAGAGCGGAGGTGGAGCCACAGGACTCCAGGGGCCTCATGTACAAAGACTTGCGTTGAATTCATACTAAAACATTGCGTACGGACAAAGCTGTAAATGTGCGTACGCACAAAAAAAAAACAGATGTATGAATCTCTGCGTACGAAGGATCCCACGCATATTCTCTTTGTACATCCCTATTAACGTAAAAATGAGCGCACATGCACGAGCACAACGCCCCACCCAGTCTCCTCCCTTAATTAAATACATTTAAATATGGTAATGAGTCCACTTTGGCAAAAGAAAGGATTAAGAAAATGGCTAAAGCAAGCGGCAAGAAGCAAAACTTTACAGAAAGTGAATCGGAGGTGCTACTATCTGAGGTAGAAACGAGAAAAAAAAAATATTTGGAACTTTGTCCTCCGGAATTAATAACAAAAGGAAAAAATATGAGTGGGAGAGTTTGGCTGATGCCGTCAATGCGGTGGGATCTGAAAGTCGCACTGTAAATTACCTTAAAAAAAATGGTCTGATATAAAGGTGGACTTTAATGGGAGAACTGCTGCGCACCGACAAAGTGTGGGCAGAACAAGCAGTGGTAAAGGGGTCAGAGAATTGCCTCAATTATGGGTGACACTTTACTCTCTGGAGTAGTATCCGCTGCTGTGGGAGACTCGGATTTACTACAGGACTGCCACGAAGGTAACCAATATTATCTGCACATTTATTGAATGGAAATGTTTCCGATTCACATATGCAAATTCTTCTTCAGATGGCGCCTTTATAGCAATGCGTGTGCAGTCGATCGCTCCGATTACATTAGGAAAACCGGCTATTGCTGTTTTAATGTTTGGCTGGTCAACTGCATCATATGGGAATATCATATGCTTTTATATGTTCTTACTTAATTGCATAATTGATAGAATATTCCCATAAGGCTCGTGTGACAATATATGTAAATTATTTTATAAATTGCAAATTAATAGCAATGCATCCCACAGGTGGTAGTACGATAGACTTGTAGAACAATTCGTTGTGTAATGTTTGCAACTTAACTTCATTGCCTGTAAGAGTCGCCAACGAACAAAAACTATGAGAAATGTACGTACGCCAGACATGAAATTGGCGTGGAGGAACGCACATTCTCACGATAATTTCACTGTTAGTACATCCGACCGTGAACGTGAAAGCTGGCGTACGCAAAGTTTTTGTGCGTACGCAAGATTGATACATGAGGCCCCTGGACTTGACGTCACAGGGACTGCCCAGAGCAGTGGGGCTGGAGGACTGGCTGAGCTTCGTGGTGCAGTAACACATGACAGAAAAATTCTCTTCAGACCCAGAGATGAAAGAAACTGCCCTTTTATTGAGAATTTGGGTACAGCTGGTTTTGAGGCCAGCGGAGGAACACAAACAAAAGGAAGCAAAAGATTTTCTACCCGGCACTCCTCCGGGGGAGGGAGCGGTGTGGTCGTTACCCGAAGCCAGTGATTATTGTTAGTAAAGTTATAATTCTGGACATGTTTCTTACAAAAATGCATGGCTTTGCTTCAGAAGGCATTTGTTAACCCCCTGGAGACGTATGGGTTACTTTAATGATGGATGGATGAGTTTTTTTTGTGCTTCAAAATCTCAGGTGCCATTCACTCCCATCATAAAGCTTGGAAGAGTAACTATAAACTAAAATACGGAATATAACTCCGATTGTGTTTGGCTGAAAGGAGAAAGTCATATACCCCTAGAATGGCTTTTTGGGTCAACTTTCCCTTTAATTAAGCTGAAATAAATTAAATATATAGCCTAATATGCGAGTGAACTTCCCCTAAATACCAGTAAGTGCACCTACAGAAATAGTCATTGAAAGAAAGCTATATTGCATGACTGTCAGCCATTTACAGTATTTACAAAACACTTTAAGTAACATAATATGCAGAACGTTAATTAGGTAGAGAGATACATGAAGGGGAAAATAAAGCAAATATGTAATGAATAAAAATAACCAATAATAATTATATTAATGGTGGGATCAGTAGTTTTTGAAAAACACTTTTTAAAACTGTGTCGGACCGACTAACAAAACACACTTGTAACCAATTAGCAGTAAGGGGCGTGTCTATTAATGATGGGGAGGCTAGAGCACTCTGTGCACACAGCACAGACATCAGCCTAGTGGTTCTCAACATTTTTTGGTCCAGCGCCCCCTATCCATTATCCAGGTCCCTTACTGCCCGGAAAGGCTGAAGCTGAATGGTTGGTTTTTGTCAAATAGCAGCCTATCAGCAAGGAGCAGCCAAAAAATGCAATGGTTACAAATTTGACATTCAAAATTGTATTAACAGCAGCTGTACCACGAACAGCCAGTCAGCAAACAAGAAGCATTCTTATAAATTATTTTCAACAGAGAACATTAACAGGGAAAAAGCAGAATGATTTATTTGAACTTTCAAATTCAGACTTTCAAAATTTATTTGAAAATTAGTGTGAGCCCTGTGCTTGATGTTTTTCTGCTAATTTCTTTACAAAATTTTTTCTTTAAAAAAATAAATACAATCATGATTTTTCATGAAAAATGATGTTAGAATTGTAGGCCTAAAATACCTTGGTATCAGTTTGTTTTCATCAGTGGTATAATTAAAACAATTACAATTAATTTTGTTTGTCATGATTGGTCAGATGGTGGAATTAATACATTACCAAAATGTGATTACAGAATATATTTAAATTATCCATCAAATTGTCATTTTCTCCTTACAGTCAGTTAACAATAATACCTGACCAGTAAATTACTTGGTGAACAAAGAAAACATTTTGGCATTAGGCATTGGCATTAGTTAATGCCTAACAATGTAAAAGTTTTCCCTTATAAATAGAATTTAGTTTAATTCATTGGTTCTTAATACTTAAATACTTTTTAAATGACTTGTCTACATTTTCCATTCCTCCGCTGCGTGATTCTAGACAGTGCTGGATTGTTGTCAGTGTGAAACACATTTTTGAGCACGTAAATGCTATTTCTTGTCAGCGCTGGATTTTAGTCAGTGCTTGAGCGCTGGTCTGACTGGAAAAAGTCATTGCAAAAGAAACAATACATAGCTTACATATCGCATTAAACTGGCAGATTTTAGCTTCCCAGCACTGGAGAGAACTAAGCGGGAAGGCCTAACATCTGACGCCGAGTTTGTTTTATTTCTTCTTGATAGGTGAGTAACATTGTTTAGCTTTGTTTCACATAACTAATATATGCTGGCCATTGCTTGAATATGCTTGTGTGTTATCTTTCCTTGTATTTTCATTTGCGATATTATTGTCGTTAGATTCAGCTTTGAAAAAGACACACATAAGCCTGGTGCGTTTAATCCTCCACTGTCTGTTTCAAGCGTCGTCTCCCAAAGTGTGTCTGAAAAGTAAGATAATATACTCCTAATGTTTGTATCCTTTGGTTCCTCATTTAGTGATCGATATAACTCCCTAATATTTTTATAGTTGTAATATATTCTTTACTATGACTGTCATGCTCATGCTATCGAATTGATCATGATAACTTTGTGGGTGTTGAGCGTCGTCTTCCACGTGAAACGGAGATGAACCATTGACGCGTTAAAACACACTACTAAACTACTAAAGCACATTCAACATGGATTACCATAGTAACAGCAGATTCCACCATAGTCGTTGCCTGGGTTATGGTCGCATATGTAAGTGTGGGGTGGAGCTATCAAATTAGGGGCGAGATCACTTTGGGGTAGGGGCGTGTTTGTTTTGGTGATTTCATATATCAAAATTGGCCAAAAGTGTTTCTCAAAAACTACTGATCCCACCTTTAAATATTAAATAAAAAAGAAATGACCAGTGAATGGATAAAAAAAAATGTTTGATGGGTTTTATAAAAATGTTTCCTTGAAGGCAGATTCTATGTTTTTACATATTCTTTTAAAATTTAGAACATTTTTACTTATAATAAACATCATTCAAATGCTGTCTATATTGGCAACATTAAGCACAATTAAGTATAGGTTGATCTAATAATTTCCTAATTCAGCACTTTTTTTCATTCTTAATTCAAAATAATATATTTAAAATTACTTTTACATATAGGCCTCCTTCGGTCGTTTGTCTACCATGGATATTCGCCCTAAGAATTTGTGGTGTTGCGACTAAAACAGCATCATCGGTGGCTGGTGAGACCGATGCGGGAGTGACAGTCTCTGCTGCATAAAGTGCAGATGTAGTCGGTCATGGGTGGCAGTCCGTGTGCGCGTGCCTTCCTGGCTCTCCTCTCTTCTGCTAGTTTCAAGATCTTCTTTTCGTCTGTATTTAGCTGTTTCTTGAGCAGGCAGTGCCAGCTGCTGTGGTTAGCTGCAGTGTCCTCCCAGATCTCTGTGTTGATGTCCAGAGCTTTCATGTTGTGCTTGCAGACATCTTTATATCTCAGCTGGGGGCGACCTTGGGGTCTTTTGCCAAATGCGAGATCACCATAGAGGATGTCCTTGGGGATCCGGCCTTCTTCCATACGGCGCAGGTTACCAAGCCAGCACAGTCTGCGTTTTCTGAGCAGCGTGTACATGGAGGGGAGGCCGACACGGGCAAGAACCTGGGCATTGGGCACTTTGTCGTTCCAGCTGATGTCAAGAATGTGGCGGAGACATCGCATGTGGTAACTGTTCAGCTTCTGCTCTTGCTTGGCATATGTTGTCCAGGATTCACTCCCGTACAGGAGGATGCTGACTATGCAGGCTTTGTACACTGCCATCTTGGTTTGGGTGGACAGGTTGGAGTTCTCCCAGACACGAGTAGTCAGTCGTCCTAGGGTTGTTGCGGCCTTTCCGATGCGTTTGTTTATTTCTGCATCTAAGGACAGGTTGTAGCTGATGGTTGATGTGAAATGGTTCGGACATGCTGCCATCGTACTGAATGGTTGTCTTCATACCGTCGTGAAAAGATCTGATCATGCTGTGGAGCTTCGGAGGGCATCCGATTCTTCAGGAGGATGTTGAAGAGTCCATCCCTGCTAACCACGTCAAAGGCCTAGGTCAAGTTTATGAAGGCGACGTAGAGGGGCTTTTGCTATTCCCTGCACTTCTCCTGTAGTTGGGAAAGGGAGAAGATCATGTCCACTGTAGAACGTTCTGCTCTAAAGCCACATTGGGACTCGGGGTAGACGCGTTCTGCCAGCTGTTGAAAACACACTAACATCACTCTTGCATACAGTTTGCCTACGGTGCTCAAGAGGTAGATGCCTCTGTAGTTGTTGCAGTCGCTCCTGTCGCCTTTATTCTTGTAGGTATTCTTGTAAAAGGTGATGATCTTGGCGTCTCTCATGTCTTGTGGAACACCACCTTCACTCCAACACTGGCAAATTATGTTAAATAGAGGCTGCAAAAGGGTGGTCTTGCAGTGTCTGATCAGGTCTGGGGGGATGTCATCAATCCCAGGGGCTTTGCCGTAGGCTAGGGTGTTGATAGCCTTGCTGAGTTCTGCTAGTGTCGGTTCAGCGTCTAACTCCTCCATGGTGGACAGAGGATCGATGCTGCCAGTGCTGAGGTGACAACAATGTTCTCTGAGGAATAGAGCTCTGAATAGTGTTCCACCCATCTCTCCATCTGCTTGGTTTTGTCGGTGATCACCTTTCCGTAGCTGGTTTTCAGGGGTGCAGATTTGCTCTGAGTTGGTCCATGAGCTTTCTTGATGCTCTCGTACATGCCTCTGATGTTACCTGTTGCTGCTGCATTCTAAATGTCATGACTGAGCTCCTGCCAGTACTCGTTGGCGCATCTTCTTGCTGTCTACAGTACTTTGCTCCTGGCCGATCTGAGTGCTTGAAGGGTTTTCCCACCTGGTGAGCACTTATATTCAGCAAGGGTAGCACGCTTTGCTTCAATAACAGGGGTCAACTCAGCAGACTTGGCATCGAGCCAGTCGCAGTTCTTGAAAGTCTTTCTCCCATAGGTAGCAAGAGCTGATTTCTGAATTGCCTCACACAGGTGGTTCCATGACGCAGAAGCAGTGTTACATGGGTAACCCACAGACAGAGCATCCTAAAGAGACTTTGTGAATTCTTCGAGCTTCTTTGGATGTTGCATCTTAGTCGTATTAATGCGTGGCTTCCCTTCTTGTTTGGAGCGGTGGAGTTTCTTTGGTAGCAGCTTGATCTTGCAGCATACCAGTGAGTGATCAGAGTCGCACTCAGCACTGTGGTATTAGTGGGCGAGAAGCACATGCTTGAGGCTTGTACTTCTGACGATGACCATGTCGAGCTGGTGCCAGTGCTTGGAACGAGGGTGGCACCATGACACTCTGTTTTGTGGCTTTGTCTGGAAATAGGAGTTGGTCACACAGAGACCGTGATAAAAGCAAAGCTCCAACAGGCGCTGCCCATTCTCGTTTATCTTGCCAACTCCAAAGGAACCCAAGCAGGAAGGCCAAGAGTTATGGTCTGCACCTACTCTGGCGTTAAAGTCGCCAAGGAGGACGAGGTGTTCACCTCTGTGGATGTTCTTGGTGGCGTCATTCAGGTTGGTGTATAACTCATCTTTTGCCTCAGGTGTGAAGGTCAAGGTTGGGGCATAGGCGCTGATGAGTGTAACTGGTCCCTCAAAGATATGGAGGTGGAGGGTCAGCAGGCATTCTGATCCCTTGTTACCTGGTTCAACCATGTCCAGCGAGGTGTTCCTCACTGCAAACCTTACTCCATGCTCTTGGCTGTCCAAAGTGCTCTTTCCTTGCCAGAAGAAGGTGTAATCCTCCTTCAAAGATCCCGATTCAGCCAGGCGTGTTTCTTGCAGAGCGGCTATATCTACCTTCAGTCTCAGTAGCTGTCTTTCTTACGTCACTGATGTTAGGGAGGTCACCAAGTCCAGTTGTCTTAGTGCGGACGTTCCAGAATCCCAGATTGAGAGCTGGTCTCTTCTTGTTGTTATTTCTTGGTGTGTTATTGCTTGGTGCAGAAATTGTGGTCTGCTTGTCGTAGGGTGACCAGAAGTCCCGAAAAATTTGTCCCGAATCCCGAACCCGGCCCTGATTGTCCCGAAAATTATACTAAAGCAAAATCTTGAGTAGTTATTGTCTAATAAATCATTAAAAACTGTCCGTGGAGGTTGAGTCGTGAAGAGAGCCCAAGTTGCAGCAGCCGCGAGCTCAGTGAACTAATGGGCAGGCAGCCAGTCGTAACTCACTCCTCTTTCCTCACTGTGCAATTAGAATTGAGATATCCTTCAAGATGGCTCGATCGGTTCCGGGTCATAGGATGGAGGACGGAGGAGCGAGGAAATGAGGAGGGATACTGAGAAGCACCCACAGATGTCATTGAAGAAGTCGTGACCATGAGAAAATGTCATTCCCTCAACATAGGATCACACTTCACATCGCTAGCCACAAAATTAGGCCACAACATTTTCATGTTCGCACGAATTAATTAATATGTCGCAGCCACGACAAAACTAAGTGAACCAAACATGACCCTTCTCAGTTACCATAATTTTGAGATAACTTGAAAAATTAAGTCTAGTGCTCAATACCAATAGGCCTACCTGAACATGAAATATCAAAGCTGAACAAAAGTTAAATACTATTTAAATCATGTTGTGATCATGGGCGTAAATTATGGAGCGAATTATGTGCCATAATTAAACAAACAAATAGAGCATTTTGCAAACAAACTCGATCTGCTTTGCAAAGGAAAACTCGACTCGCAAACAAACTCGATCTGCTTAAACTCGATCTGCTTTGCAAAGGAAAAATCGACTCGCAAACAAACTCGATCTGCTTTGCAAAGGAAAAATCGACTCGCAAACAAACATAAAGCAATGTTCAAGTACAAAGGTCAATTTGTGCGAAAATGCAGTGGAGTAACAAATATGTATTGTGTTTTGCAAATATAAATAAATGAGCCTAGACAATATTTCACAAATAAATACAAACCATCCTACAAATTGCATGTAACCTTTGAACAAATACCAAATCTAGTGCATACAAATGCATATCTGTCCGTTTTGATTGTGAGACACTTGGCTTCTTATGAGATCTCTTGGCTTGATTTTCTCACAAATGTGTCCAGGCAGATTTTCTCACAAATGTGTCCAGGCAGATTTTCTCACAAATGCAGTTGAGCAACTTCCTCTTCTAAAACAGTAGATGGCGTTAAGATAGGGGATTAATTTAGCGCTAGTCTCCCGGGAGAAGCACTGATTTGAAACGCGTGCTTGCCTTTGCCTACAGCTGAGGAAAATGAGCGGTGAACAGGTGAGTTTCTATCTTACTGTATCTATAATTTACCTTTTTGAGGTTTTCTTTTGCAAAATGTTATTACATATCTAGACAGAAATCCACATTAGTAGGCCTACTTAGTAGCACTTCACTCTAGGATAGAGGAATCTATAAACTGAAAGCTCTGTCATCATAATGTTGTTTTAACATTTTTCCTATCGGATGCGTGCGAAATGACTAAATTAGTGATTATGTCTACACTGAACAAGTCTATTTCTTTCGTTATCCATAAATTAATGAGAACATTTCATTTAAATGAAAGGAGGGTTTCATTTGTCTGTCAAAAATAAATTTGGGCACTGCATATGTCAGAGGCAAGTTAAGAAACAATTGTATATTGTGTGTTTTGTTCATTCATTTTTTTATTACATTAACAGTTAAGCTGACTGAATTCCAACTAAATAAATAAATAAGTGGGACCCTCCTTTCAATTAAATTAAATGTTCTCATTGGAGAACTCATATGGAGAACAAAAAAATAGACTCGTTCAGTAAATGTAACGTTTTTACAAAAATGTAAAAAAGCAACATATGATGGCAGAGCTTTCAGCTTCCTCTATCCTAGAGAGAGTGAAGTGCTAGAGTGGATTTCTGTCTATATATGTGATAACATTTTGCAAAAGAAAACCTCAAAAAGGTAAATTATAGATACAGTAAGATAGAAACTCACCTGTTCACCGCTCTTTTTCTTCAGCTGTAGGCAAAGGCAAGCACGCGTTTCAAATCAGTGCTTCTCCCGGGAGACTAGCGCTAAATTAATCCCCTATCTTAGCGCCATCTACTGTTTTAGAAGAGGAAGTTGCTCAACTGCATTTGTGAGAAAATCTGCCTGGACGCATTTGTGACAAAATCTGCCTGGACACATTTGTGAGAAAATCGAGCCAAGAGATCTCATAAAAAGCCAAGTGTCTCACAATCAAAACAGACAGATATGCATTTGTATGCACTAGATTTGGTATTTGTTCAAAGGTTACATGCAATTTGTAGGATGGTTTGTATTTATTTGTGAAATATTGTCTAGGCTTATTTATTTATATTTGCAAAACACAATAGGCCTACATATTTGTTACTCCACTGCATTTTCGCACAAATTGACCTTTGTACTTGAACATTGCTTTCTGTTTGTTTGTGAGTCGAGTTTTCCTTTGCAAAGCAGATCGAGTTTGTTTGTGAGTCGATTTTTCCTTTGCAAAGCAGATCGAGTTTGTTTGTGAGTCGAGTTTTCCTTTGCAAAGCAGATCGAGTTTGTTTGCGAGTCGAGTTTTCCTTTGCAAAGCAGATCGAGTTTGTTTGTGAGTCGAGTTTTCCTTTGCAAAGCAGATCGAGTTTGTTTGCGAGTCGAGTTTTCCTTTGCAAGGCAGATCGAGTTTGTTTGCGAGTCGAGTTCTCTTACGAGAGTATCTCTCGTACTGCGTAATATCTTACGCTACGGGGAAAACCTCTTTTCCACGAGATATTGAAGCAAAAAATTATCCTTAATTTTGAATTAATGTAAAATGCTGTGCAGCAGCATGCAGATATAGGCAGGACGGCTCGCGCGCCTATTGGCTGCCCTGCGGCAAACAGCAGCAGCCTATCGAGAGAGGTGCTGCGTGACATAATCCTATGGGGGCATTTCGCGCCCATTTCGTCACGTCCCGCCAGAAAAGGGTGCAATTTCGCCCTATAAATATAGCTCGATAAGGCTGGTACACTGATTTTCATCTCTTCAGCGAAGCATCACGCATCGCTGGATCCGGAGTGAGAAGCCACGCCATCTGAGAAAAAGCACACAGCGGGACGAGGCATTGAGTCTGAAGTCGCTGGCATCGCCGCCTTTAGCCGCCGTACCTGCTACGCTTTCCGGCGTTATATCCTTTTCAAACTGTGTGTGTGTGTGTTCGCCGCTGCGACACACATTTTTCCACTGTCTGTCTCTCTCTGCTAAAAGAGCTGCGTCTTTTTCAAGATGCAAAGATCCTGCGGCTCGTGCCGAGCCACACTCAGCGACGGGGACCGTCATGTTATCTGCGTTTCCTGCCTGGGTGAGGATCATGCGGCTCTCGCTCTCGTCGACGGCGGATGCCCTCACTGTGAGCTACTGCCTATGGTGACTCTGAGGACTCGCCTGGCATCCTTCTCAGAGCCTGCACTTCAGCCCGCTGTAGCGCCGCGCCGTAAAAAGCGCCGTGCTCAGCGCGCTCCCGAGCCTTCTCCTGCCCGCCAAAGCTCGCCGGTTCGCCCGCCAGCTTCGCCGGCATCGCTCGAGTCCCTCACCGACGGACAGCGGCCGCTGTCTGCCGCCGCTTCCTCCATTGAGGTCGACGAAATAGCCCCGAGCCTTCTCCAGCCCGTGATAGCTCGCCGGTTCGCCCGCCAGCTTCACCAGCTTCACTCGAGTCGCTCGCTGACGGACAACGGCCGCCGCGCGCCGCCGCTTCCGCCATTAATGATGACGAGATAGCTGCATCTGTAGAGAAGGCCAGCTTCAAAACCGTGGCTTGCTTTCTTTACGTTATAAGAAAGCTACCCCGCCCCCCGTGGGCATGCGTCACCGGCGAAATGAGGAAAGAGTGTGTTTTTAGTCCCGCCGAGGCCGGGCCAATCTCCATTTCTCAAACATTTCTCAGCTCCTCTTGGTTTGAGCAGCTGAAAATGTCAATATTGCAGCAATGAGCCTGTTGTATTACATGCACGCCTGCAAACAAACGCCGACGCACACAAAACTGTGATGACGCTCTTTATGCGCTCGGGCTATTTTAAGCTTTTGTCGTTTCCCCCTGTGGCTCAGTGGCGAAACCCAAAGCCTTCGCACGGGAGACCCGTGTTCGAGCCCAGCTCTTGCAGCGGATAAAAATTTAGTCTCGCCGCAGCCAGACTTACACCCAAACTTTTCACTCGTTCAGTTCCAAGAAAATGCGACTGTTCCAGTGTATTTTGCAGTAAGCAAGCCGGTAACATGGCCCGCTTGTCTGCACACAAATGCCGTTTCCACGGCGACCCAGAAAAATCATGTAAGCAGTGTATTTTCTGGTATTCCGGCCACAGCCGATGGTGTTATGAGTGTATTAAAAATGCCACAGCCCAGTGTTCATTTCTACACACAAACACAGCCTGCCAAAGTGCAGGGCTCGCACAAATGAGTTCGACTCATGTCAATTGTGCATTAATTATAGTGAATGTGCCCACAACCCAGTGCCCACAAACACTACACACTGCATGTGCTACATTTTCTGTAAAAGAAACCAACACACATACAGTCAGCTAAGGCCCACGGTGTTTAAGTCTCGCCGCGGCCAGACTCTACCGAAACTTCTCGCTCGTTCAGTTCCAAACAATGTGACTGTTCCAGTGTATTTTGCAGTAAACAAGGTAGTACCACAGCCCGCTTGCCTGCACACAAACGCCAGCTTTAAGGCGACCCAGATAAATCCCAAAAAGAGTGTATTTTCTGGAATTCCGGCCACGACCGATGGTGTTATGAGTGTTGTAAGAATGCCCACGTCTCAGTGCCCATTCCCACACGCAGACACAGCCCGCCACAATACAGGGCTAGCAAACAAAAAAAAAAATCGACTCATGTCGATTGTGCAATAAATGTAGTGTACGTGCCCACAACACAGTGCCCACAAACACTACATGAAGCATGTCCCACGGTTTCTGTAAAAACGAAACCAACACATTTTCAGTTGGCGCGAGCCGACAGTGTTCTCAGTGCAGCGAGTGTGCCCGCTATCCCGCGCCCACATTCCCTCACAGACATGCCGAACCCCACGGGGCTCGCCCCGCTCGCCTTCTCTCCACATCCCGTCAGAGAGAAGCCTAGCGTGGTCAGGCTGCCCGCTGTGATCAGCGCACCCCCCGCCTCGCACACTATAAACACAGTGTCTATTTCTCAGCACACCGGAGCTCTCCGGCCGCCGCTATATCACGGCCAGAGCCCAGATTTCATTCTACCTCTAGCTTTTCATGAAGATGCGTGGGCAAAGCTTCCCGGGGTATCAGAATGGGTGCTGAACACTATAAAAAGAGGCTATTTGCTGCAGTTCGCTCGACACCCCCGCCGTTGCGCGGCGCGAGTCGTAACGACGGTAAAAAATGAAGTATCTCACCTACTTCGAGCCGAGATAGCGAAACTACTGAGCAAAGGGGCTATAGAACCTTTATCTCAGGCTCAGAGCGAAGGGGGTCTATCCAGCAGGTATTTTCTGGTACCGAAAAAAGACGGGGGTCTCAGACCCATTCTAGATCTGCGACGGCTGAACAGAACGCTCACGAAGCGTCAGTTCAGAATGATTACAACCAGGAAAATCCTCGCGCAAGTGCGCCAACGAGACTGGTTCATGTCGATAGATCTAAAGGACGCTTATTTTCAAATACAAATAGCGTTACGTCACAAGCAATTCTTGAGATTCGGCCTGTCCCTGGCACCCCTTACTTTTACGAAGTGCATGGACGCGGCTCTCGCATCCCTGAGACTTCAGGGCATGCGAATTTTGAACTACTTGGACGATTGGCTGATTCTAGCTCGATCACAATCAGAGCTCATAGAACACAGGGCCACATTACTCGAACATCTCGAGAATCTGGGTCTCACAGTCAATTGGGCGAAGAGCTCGCTGTCTCCCAGCCAGAAAATATCTTTTCTGGGAACAGTGCTGAACTCGCTATCTATGACAGCGCATCTGTCACCAGAGCGCGCACAGGACATTCAGCGCGCCGCGAAATCTTTTCGCCGCGGCTCAACTGTCCAGCTCAAAAGGTTTCAGAAAATGCTGGGTCTCATGGCCTCAGCAGCTTCAGTGCTCCAGTTGGGGCTGCTTCGCATGCGCCCACTGCAGCTATAGCTGAAAGCGGGGGTTCCGCCCAGGGCATGGACCGCTGGTCGGTTTCGCCTCCGGGTCGGTCTGAAATGTGTCTCAGCTTTGGAGCCTTGGAAGAAAACCGACTGGTACCAGTCAGGTGTGAGTCTGGGGACTCCCTCGAGCGTGAAGGTGGTGTCCACGGACGCCTCCACCTCGGGATGGGGAGCGCTGCTCGAGGGCAGACCGTTCTTTGGCCAGTGGTCAGAACGGGAAAAGCTCCTACATATAAACTGTCTGGAGATGATGGCATTCGACAACGCGCTGCGGCGCTTCTGTCCCCAGATAAGGGGTCACCACGTCTTGGTCCGGTCGGACAACATGTCAGTGGTGGCGTACATAAATCGTCAGGGCGGCATCAAGTCCCGAAACCTTTACAGGCTGACGGAGTGCCTCCTGGTCTGGGCTCAGCACAACCTGCTTTCACTGAGAGCAGCGCACGTGCCTGGTCACCTGAATCTGGGACCAGACAGGCTGTCCAGAGACAATGTCCCAGCAGGGGAATGGTCGCTGCACCCGCAGACGATCCAACTGCTGTGGGAGACATTCGGCAGAGCGCAGGTGGACCTGTTCGCGTCCAACGAGAACGCTCACTGTCCGAAATATTTCTCCAATAGCAAGGACGCGCTGGCCTACGTTTGGCCCCGCTGTCCCCTCTATGCTTCCCCCCCATCTCGCTCCTGCCTCAAGTGCTGGAACGGATCAGGGAAAATGGATGCCCAGTGCTGCTTGTGGCTCCGCTCTGGACAAACCAGGCTTGGTTTCCAGCTGACCAGCACTGCCCCGTGGCCAATACCATTGAGGAGAGACCTCCTCTCCCAGGCCAAGGGCTCGATTTGGCATCCTCGCCCCCAGCTATGGTCCCTGCACGCATTGGCCATCAACGGGTACCCGCTATCCTCCCGGAGGGAGTGCTAAACACGATCAGGCTACATCTACAAGACGGCTCTACTCCTAGAAATGGTCTGTGTTCTCTGCCTGGTGTCAAGCTCAGGGCTTTTCACCCGTAGACTGCGGGGTCACGGAAGTGTTTTCCTTCCTTCAAGAGCTGCTGGATAAGGGCAGAACCCGATCCACGCTCAAAGTGTACGTGGCGGCTATAGCAGCGTTTACAAAACCTGTGTCTGGCCAGTCACTGGGGAAGAACGACCTAGTCGTGCGATTCCTCAAGGGAGCTCGGAGGTTGAACCCTCCTAGACCTCCATCAGTCCCGGTGTGGAACCTTTCTACGGTTTTGGAAGCCATGAAAGGTGCCCCGTTCGAGCCAATCCATTTGTCAGACATGAAGCATCTGTCTTTCAAAACGGTGTTTCTTTTGGCTCTCGCTTCAGTGAAGCGCATAGGGGACTTACAAGCGCTTTCAGTAAGCGCATCATGTATGGAGTTTGGGCCTAATGACTCAAAAGTCATACTCAAACCGAGGCACGGGTACGTGCCCAAATCCCTCAACACACCGTTCAGAGCCCAGGTGATTTCCCTGTGTGCTCTCTCGGTTCAAGATGAGGAGGAGGATGCGAGTCTCCTTTGCCCTGTCAGGGCACTGAGAGCTTATGTGTCCCGCTCGTCTGCCTTCAGGCAGACCGAGCAGCTCTTCGTTTTGTTTGGCGGACATTCCAAGGGACTGGCCGCATCAAAACAGAGCCTATCCAGATGGATAGTCGATGCCATAGCACTGGCTTACACTTCTAAGGGCCTGCAGTGTCCTTTGGGTGTCAGAGCGCACTCCACGAGAGGCGTGGCCTCGTCGTGGGCATGGTATAGTGGCGTTACCTTGCAAGATATCTGTACGGCTGTGGGCTGGGCCTCGCCGTGTACATTTATAAGGTTTTATAACCTAGAGGTTCCCGACTTACAAGCCAAGCTTCTGTCGGTATAGAATTCAGTGTTATCTGCCCCGCTGTGCCGGCCCAGATGCTGAGTTTTGCTTGTGCATCGCTCACTGAGTGATAACACGGCTCGATGGGTGTTGAATAACCCGTAATCTTAACCAGTTCAGGCTGAACACGTTTACCCTGTCTGTGTGAAACACTATTAACATAACTAGCCCCTATAGGATGCTATTTCATGGGGAATGATGCTTGCAGCCTCTCTTCTCCGACTCTCTGTGAGTCTATGGTGATTATGCACTACATGAGCCCCGGGCTACTGCCCTTGGGACTTTGGTGTCGGATCCCAGTACGCACGGCGTTTTGCATTGTGTTCCCCATAGCGTAAGATATTACGCAGTACGAGAGATACTCTCGTAAGAGAACGGACTCGGTTACTAACGTAACCTCGGTTCTCTCTAGAGAGGGAACGAGTACTGCGTATCTTGCCGTGCATACACAGCTCTGGTTCGCTTCGGCGATGAAAACCAGTGTACCAGCCTTATCGAGCTATATTTATAGGGCGAAATTGCGCCCTTTTCTGGCGGGACGTGACGAAATGGGCGCGAAATGCCCCCATAGGATTATGTCACGCAGCACCTCTCTCGATAGGCTGCTGCTGTTTGCCGCAGGGCAGCCAATAGGTGCGCGAGCCGTCCTGCCTATATCTGCATGCTGCTGCACAGCGTTTTACATTAATTCAAAATTAAGGATAATTTTTTGCTTCAATATCTCGTGGAAAAGAGGTTTTCCCCGTAGCGTAAGATATTACGCAGTACTCGTTCCCTCTCTAGAGAGAACCGAGGTTACGTTAGTAACCGAGTACGTTTTCCTTTGCAAAGCAGATCGAGTTTGTTTGTGAGTCGAGTTTTCCTTTGCAAAGCAGATCGAGTTTGTTTGCGAGTCGAGTTTTCCTTTGCAAAGCAGATCGAGTTTGTTTGCGAGTCGAGTTTTCCTTTGCAAAGCAGATCGAGTTTGTTTGCGAGTCGAGTTTTCCTTTGCAAAGCAGATCGAGTTTGTTTGCGAGTCGAGTTTTCCTTTGCAAAGCAGATCGATTTTGTTTGTGAGTCGATTTTTCCTTTGCAAAGCAGATCGAGTTTGTTTGCGAGTCGAGTTTTCCTTTGCAAAGCAGATAGAGTTTGTTTGCAAAATGCTGTATTTGTTTGTTTAATTATGGCACATAATTCGCTCCATAGTAAATTTCATCTAACAGTTGGGGGGGCCAATAAACAATTTCTCAAGAGCAATTTTTGAAGGAGAGACAAATAATACAGCCAAAATTGTACTTGTAAGGCTATGTACAGTGACAAACAACAAAGCGATAGATTGTTTAAATATGAGGTGTACACGCGGTCATATTATATCTAGGTTGAATTGCCCTAATATGGGACATTTTTTCATTTCAGACTTCTGTGACACATTGCGATGTGTAGCCAAAACATTAACTTCACACACCCAATACCATTTTAAAAAACCCAGGGTGTGTCCTAATCAAATCAAAAGAAAAAATGCAGAAAACATTCATAAAATAAATGATAGACATATTAGTGGTCTTAGTACAAGTCGTCTAAGACAAGCTGCAGCTTCCTAATGTGTGACAGTTGTGTCCCTAATGTGTGACACTGAAAAGACTATGATAAAAGGCAAAAATCACCTCGATTCATGTAGAATAGTAAAATCTTAGTAAAAGTTAGTAATTCTCTTGGTTATGGATGGATGAAACATGGACAATTGAACATCATTAGGCAAATAATACAGTATGATAGTTTTGATGCATTTATTATAAAGACATTAAGCAACTATTATGCCTATGTTATGTTATGTAGATAGAAAAAGAGTTAAATGCACATTCAGAATTCCTGACTGTTCTCTAGTTCATTTTACATAACAACAAACACATACAACCACAATAGGCATGGCCTAGGCCTATTTAAAGGCAAAATATAAAATCTTGCAACTTGCTTAAAAACAACAACCCAAACCTTAAACATCTGCGGTAACAGCATTCTAATATTGCATAACAACACTAAAACCCTGTAGCTAAATAACCCTTTTTGTCAAACAAACCATGCCCCACCACACATCTTTGACTGACTAAAGTACTGTCCCACGTTAGGCTAACCACACTGTCCCACTTTTCGACATTTTGATAAAAAATATTAGGAAAAAGGAAATTTGATAAAAATATAAAATATATAGTCTATACAATACATACAAAGTTATGCTCTTTTTTTGATGGACAAACATTTCATAAGCACATTAGGCCAAAAAGTAACATGATTGTTTTGTTTAAAATTTATACTCCTTAATATCAAGTTTGTCAAAACTGAGCTTTGGGTGGTCTTCACACTAGTTGCTTCCTTTTTGATGATTGCTGCACCCTCATATATGCCTGGACATTTGATTTTGATCACAGGACACCACAGCTTTGGCTAACTCTTAGTTTCACTGGTATTCATGTATTTATGGGGGGACCTACAAACACTAGACCTTAGATGTCCCAGATTAGACAGTGTCCCACTTTAGGGCAATTCACCCTAATTATTAAATTATCTTGCGTTCGCCACATAATTTATTTTTGTCTGTGACAAAGGTAGGGTGGCCGTTTCCATAACACCAAAAAGGAGGACACATATATTTTGGTGATCGGTTTTGTTGACGGGGCCGGGCGGGGTTGCTGAGGGCACGCAAGGTCTCTCGCTCTCTGCCGCGCGCTGAACGGGTTGGAGCACATACAGCATGTTCTGTCTCGCATGCGCGGCTCTAGATTCCAGGAGATTTGAACTAATTTACGGCCATCAGGGAGCCGCTATCAATATGCGGGTTTTTTATAGGTTACTTTTTTTAAACAATTCAGCGCAACTCCAAAAAGGAGGACAAATGAGTGTCCGGCTTGAGGCTGCGCCGGACCCCGGACAGGGGGCTTAAAATCCGGACTGTCCGGCCAAAATCCGGACGTATGGCCACCCTAGACAAAGGACTTCTCTTACTTGGATATTCAACTGCAGCAAGCCCACTGATCTACAACAACTGAACATCATATTGAGCAAAACCCAACACAACTGTACATGCCTTAGGCTACTATCCAAAATGCTACCAAACAGGCTAAATAACGTTATAATCGCTAACTGCGGGACTCATGGGAAAATACATCTGTTATTTTTAAATACAATCCGACGTTAAAAGTGAATAAAATAGCCTTGACAGTACTTACTGGAGTTCCACAGCTCCTGGAGAACTTTGTTCTCTCCACCAGACACAGGTATAGGTGAGGGTTGCCAGGTTTTCACAACACAACCCAATTGTAACTGAAAACTAGCCCGATCGCGTTCCGGGGGTAACATCCGAGATTTTTTTTGGTCATGGTTCCCGTGGTAAAAATTGCATTCCGGGAGGTAAATACTAAACATATCATTATTGGTTTCGCTTTAACCAGCGCACTTGAAAAACAACCCACGGCCAGTGCAAAAGTAGCCCAATACCACGGGAAAACCGCACACTTGGCAACTCGTTTGTATTGCTTTACTACGCACGCAATATTTGAGTATATATCATTAAAAATAGTCTACACAGCATGGTTTTTAATTATGTTTTTTAGGGGTGGACAACCCTCAAATGAAAAATGTGATAGTTCAGCTGAAAAATGAAGGTAGGTTTAAGACCGCTGTATATTAAAATCTGGATAGAGACCAGCAAAGATCAGACCTAATTATTCATCAGGCTGTTTGAACACCTGCTCTTGGAAATGCATATTAATGCAAACTAGCTAGATGTAAACCTATGGTAGATTTGCATCTTTCTGGCATCCATTAGACTCACACAAGAGTATAGCACTAAAACACACTGTCATTAGTAGTGTCTACAAACACACAGTTACACAATATTTGATTGTAAGACATCTAATTATCTAAAAATATATTAATTCATATACCTCAACCAAGCTTCTTTAAGCTCTGCTACTTGTTTGTTTTGTATTAAATATGGACTACCCACAAGCCCTTGGGGTGTTTCTCTCCTCTGGCTGCTGTGGAAACAGCTTGCAGGTCCAATGGGGAAACAGCTTGCAGATGAGGAGGCCAAATGTTATAACATGTTTTGTATTTAGGATCAGCTCTCTGTCTTATGCTTTATGTCCACTTGTTAATTTCCGCTAGAGTAAAAGATTTTCTAACTTGCAGCAGTTTAAATATAGGAGCCATTCGGTGGTGTAGGTGTCTTGGTTAAGATGGCACTTTAACAGGATTCTCCCATTATAGGTCACCATAATTAGATTTATCCTAATAAATCTTTATAGCATGTTAAGTCTTATAAAACACATCGTAATTAATAACAATGCCGTAGTGATTGCAGTTATTGCAGTAAAACAGTGGGTAACTTTGTATTTAGCCACCACTGTCAAACAAAAGAAAATAAACTCTCAGCTAATAATTTTGTTAGAGCATTTAAACAGAGCATAAATGTATTTGCTTACCTCAGTCTGGCATGTTCTCGAGCTCAAATTCACCAGTTTCTCCACATTTACCATACAGTATAACTGCAAGAACTACATACTGCATACACACACACACACACACACACACACACACACACACACACACACACACACACACACACACACACACACACACACACACACACACACACACACACACACACACACACACACACACACACACTATTAAAAACATTTGGAATCATTTATGTTTTAGAAAGCATTCTAATATGGTTATTTGGTGCTTAAGAAACTTTTTGTTTTTTAATCAATTTTTTGTGGATTCCCCCCCCCCCAGTATTCTTTAATGAATAGAAAGCTCAAAAGAACAGCATTTATTTGAAATAGCAATATTTTGTTAAAATTACAGTTTTTTACAATCACTTTGTTACTATTTTCAGAACCTTGATGTCATTTTTCACAACTCTAGACACAAAACTCACAACCAATTATCAAAATGCACATTTTTCAAAACTCTAACCATTTTCTCAATTGTTTGGATACAATACACATAAAACTTAGATCATTTGTTCATTCAACAAAAATCACTTGTTCAATATGACACAACTTAACATCAAAGTACTACTATTTCAAAAGGCAATTCACACATTACATTTCAAATGAATGTCTATTCATTTCCTTACACTGATCTAACTATCAATTGATACAACTGCTCAAAATGATAAGTAACTGTTGCGTTACTCTTAATGCATAGTTGTATGGAAACAGACAAACAATCTTCCATGTTTACAGTAAATCATGAAAGTTTCAAGATAACGAGATTCATTGTCACCAATTAGCGTGGAGCATGAACCAATTAGACTACAATATCCATGGATGTAGCCTAATATTTTATATCATACTGTAATGCTTCATCAGACACTGTGTCTATGGTCCCAAATACTGTACCACCTTTTCAGACTATTTAAAGTATTGACAGTACTGCACTGTAGAGATGCAGGCCCTTGGAATTGCTTGTCCAATTCTGCCAACTTGTTACTGATGATTGAGGGCACATTGTGGAATGAGTATATAAAGAGTTGATTGGGATCCAATTGCAAGAGCATAGTGATATGTAACATGGAGCCAGCAGGTGATCCAGGTCACAATGGAGGTCAAGCAGTGGTGGGAGGAAGACGAGGAAGACGTGTTGGTCAAAGGAATGGTAGGGGACAGGCAGCCCTTCTGAGAGGTGGTCGTGGGCCTCGTTTGAGAGGTGTGGGGGAACGTGGTAGAGGACAGGCACCCCTTCTGAGAGGTGGTCGTGGGCCTCGTTTGAGAGGTGTGGGGGAACGTGGTAGAGGACAGGCACCCCTTCTGAGAGGTGGTCGTGGGCCTCGTTTGAGAGGTGTGGGGGAACGTGGTAGAGGACAAGGCCACGGACCAAGACAGCGGCAGCAACAGCATAGAGTGTCCAATGAAATTCGGGCAATAGTTGTAGACCATGTCATAAATCATGGCATGACAATGACTGAGGCGGCTACAATGATACAACCAAACCTGAGAAGGTCAACCGTGGCCTCAATAATCAGAACTTTCCGCAATGAGAACCGGTAAGTTATCAGCATGCACTAAACATTATGCTACTCTCAATTGTCAAATGACTGCATACCAATGTGTATCACAGAATAGGTGATGTGACCAAGTGTCTTCTTACTCTAATGTTCCCTGTAGAATTGTGACTAGGCCAAATAGTGGAGGCAGAGGCAAAATTCTAACTGACCAGCAAGAGCAGGCTGTGGTCGATTTGGTTCGGGCCAGAAATGATATTCGCCTTACAGAAATTCGCCAGCATATCTTGGACAATGAAGACATGTTCAACAATGTGGGATCCATAAGTTTGCCGACCATTGCACGCATACTGAAAAGGCACCAGGTATCTATAAAACAACTATACCATGTGCCTTTCGAAAGAAATGCAGACAGAGTGAAACAAATGAGGACTGAGTATGTTCAGGTAAGTTCAGTTTCAAGACGGCTGTTGTAAAAACATTCCCAAAAATTCTACATTGTACGGTAATCTCTAAATCTCTTTCCAAAATGTATTTTTAGAGGGTGATGGAGCTGGATGCTGATGACGACCATCACAAATTCATATATTTGGATGAGGCAGGTTTTAATCTGGCCAAGACAAGGAGGAGAGGTCGGAATTTCATTGGCCAGCGGGCAACCATCCAAGTACCTGGACAACGTGGGGCCAACATTACCATGTGTGCGGCTATATCAGAAGATGGTGTGGTGGGACGCAGACCTCATATTGGACCATATAATGCAGCTCTCCTTGTCACCTTTCTTGATGAGCTCGATCAGGTTTGTAGAGCTGAAGGTGTGACCTATGTCATTGTCTGGGACAATGTCAGGTTCCATCATGCTCATGTGGTGCAAGCATGGTTTCAGGCCCATGCACAATTTACCACCCTGTATTTACCCCCATACTCCCCCTTCCTTAACCCGATTGAGGAATTTTTCTCCGCATGGAGATGGAAGGTTCATGATAGGCACCCTCATGAACAAGTCACTCTTCTCCAGGCCATGGATGACGCCTGCAATGACATCACAGCAGACCAGTGTCAGGCCTGGATTCGCCATGCCCGAAGGTTTTTTCCAAGATGTTTGGCTAATGAAAACATCCATTGTGATGTAGATGAGAACCTGTGGCCAAATCCACAACACAGAGTTGATGACAATGTAGAAGTACAGTAATCACTGCTGTTTTATTTCTTACAGTGCAAGCAAGTTGAGGAACACTGCATTTGATGGTTTACAGTACTGTCTTTTCTTTTCTATTTCATTGCATTTGATGGTTTACAGTACTGTCTTTTCTTTTCTATTTCATAGCTAATTACTGTATTTTTGCTTTGATTAAAATAAACCAATGTTGTGATTGTACTGTAGTGTTTTGCATCAATATATTACAAACTTTGTTCAATGATTCCACTTTGTCTGTATTCTCTCTACTACTGCAGTACTTTACAGTAACAGAGGTATTTACTGTACATGTAGTACCATAATGAAACCTGTATCACCTATTTTGTTCTACAATAGTTAATGATTGTACGAACAATGACAGAGTGAAACTATCGGTTGCTTGTGTGTGGGTGATCTATAGTTGTGTTTCAATGGTATTTCACAGTAAATTTGTTTTTTGAACCAATGATTGTGCAAGTGCAAGATTTCTTTAAAGATGTGAATGCACAATGCAATGTTTTGAACATTAGACAACCTGTGTTACAAGTGATAACCGTTTTGAGTTTTGTGTCTAGAGTTTTGAAAAATGACATCAAGGTTCTGAAAATAGTAGCAAAGTGATTGTAAAAAACTGTAAATGTCTTTACTGACACTTTTGATCAGTTTAATGTGTAGTTGCTGAACAAAAGTATGTTTCTTAAAAAAAAAAAAAAAACATTACGGGTGCCAAACCTTAGATTGATAGTGCATTACGGTTTCCACAAAAGTATGGAGCAGCTCAACTTGTTTTCAACATTGATGTGAATGATTTCTGAAGGATCATGTGACACCGAAGCCTGGAGTAATGATAAATTCAGCTTTGATAACAGGAACAAATTAAATTTTAACATATATTCACATAGAAAACAGCCATTTTAAATTGTAATAATATTTTTTACTGTATTTTTGCTCAAATAAATGCAGCCTTGGTGACCATAAGAGTCTTCTTTCAAAAACATGTAACAAATCTTACCAATTACAAACTTTTGACTGGTAGTGTGTATATATGTATGTATATGTATACACACACACACACACACACACACACACACACACACACACACACACACACACACAAACACACACACACACACAAAGGAATAAGAATAATGCTTTCTCATTGGTCCTGTGTTTCTTAATACACTCATGAAGTTCCCTGCTAATTAGCTGCAGCTTTAGAAGAACTGGTGAGACTGGCATTAAATGGTAATGGCTGGCACACTGTGTGACACTGCTTGGCATGGACCTTCCTCACTGGCACAGTCTGGTGTAGATCTGGCTTCAGATGTATAGGTTGGCATACTGTCAGATGGCAAACTTTGGCAGGGCACAGCAGAGGCTGGCATGTATAAACAAGGCTTGGCATGACATGTGCCTGTTCTCTGTGCCACCCAAACCATAAAGAAGTTTAATTAGAGGACTAATGCCCACTTCTGGGGGTGGGACAGTGGGCAGCTAGCACAGACTGGCAAAAGCACACTGGGGAGCAGACCTGGACATGACGGGGACACACACACACACACACACACACACACACACACACACACACACACACACACACACACACACACACACACACACACACACACACACACACACACACACACACACACACACACACACACACACACACACACACACACACACACACACACACACACACACACACACACACACACACACAAACCAACAAATCCACATGTAAAAAGAGGACTTACAAATTTACTCATCAAGTACCTCTATTTTGCAGTTGCTCTTTCCCATTCTGTCTCTGTCTCACACTTCCTGCAGGATATATTGTTGCATTTGCCATGTTTAAGGAAATTATGAGATATTTATTGAATTCTTAATGCAGAGATGTCCTTCAATTTGGCCATATTTTCCTGCACATCACAGGAAGGGGAAAACATGCAATTGAAGAATATCTTTCCTTTAATTTATATTTTTGTTTTTACATTTATGGTTCTATTTCTGCATTGAAATGTAGAGAATATAAGTGGAAAAAAAAATACATTTCAAAATATTGTTCAATACAACGCAACATTTCTTTCCGTTCCATGACCCTCAATCAAGTTTGATTTTTGGCCCTTAGTACAAAATTTGGGCACCTCCATCTTAATATAATTAATTATTGAGAACAATTATGCAACAAAATAAAATCTAATTAAATGTCTAGTTTTTAACTGTGAACTATATACTATATTAATGTGATCAGTTGAACAGCAGGTAAAATTAAGTGGGTATTAAGGAAGGTCACGTGCTCTGGGTGTGTAAATGACTAAATCTATTAAAATAATTAAGATTTACATATGTGATATGACAAATTATAGCTAATTAAGCCTGACACTGCTACAAATGTGGCTGTTCTGAGCTGTCCTTCATCAGACCCCTCTCCTTATTAATTTAATTTTCTTCTTAAAAAACATTACTCTAAAATTAAGAGAAACACATGGCCATAAAAACGCTGTCCTTGTTCAAAAACACCAGTTAATTTATAGAGTCACAGTGTTATATTTTCACTCTCATATAGACAAACAGTCAGCGATGATCAAACTGAAATCATAATCATCAGTGTAAGGCTCAGGATTTCCAAAGGACAGGACGGTTATCCGAGAACCGCAGATTCTCTTGCCCTTGACCTGAGCTTTTCTCACTCAATTCCATAGGGATACGCTTCAATGTGCATCCAAAACCTTTCCATCTAGACAGAGATGAAGAAACGAAGATAGTAAATATAAAGGAGTGGGATTATTGAAGAGGTAATGGTGAGAATGCAGATAAGAAATGCTGATGTGTATGAAATAGAAACAGATAAAGTGTTGCTGAAACTGTAGTTTGCCAAGCCACAAACTACAATCTTAAAAGGAGAAAGTATTTACCTATACAAAAAAAAAATTACGCAAATAACAATGATGCAACTGAAAGGGATTATACTGTAATTATTAGATGATTGATGTTTTTGCAGTAAAATCTGCATTTAAACAATGTGGCTTGAACATGAATAAAAATGGACTATATATAATATGACTAATAGTCAAGTCAAGTCAAATATATTTATATAGCGCTTTTCACAATACAGATTGTATCAAAGCTGCTTCACAGTATCAATCAAAACAACTTAACAATGTTTGTTTATTACTGGAAAAAAGACATCCAAGTTTGGTAGAGCTGATCAATGGTATGATTGGTTAATTAATTTGAATATCCCCAACTGAGCAAGCCAAAGGCAACAGTGGCAAGGAACCGAAAAACTCCATCCAGTGACCTAATGGTGTCCTAACACCCCATCAGATGACCCAATGGAGAAAAAAAAACCTTGGGAGAACCCAGGCTCAGTCGGGGGCAAGTTCTCCTCTGGTGTTTATGAACTAGAGTCCGAATTTACAGTAACTGTAAGATAAAAAATTTATATGAATGCCTGGCTAAATAGATGCGTCTTCAGTCTAGTTTTAAACTGGGAGAGCGAGTCTGAGCTACGAACAATATCAGGAAGGCTATTCCAGAGCTTCGGAGCTAAATGTGAAAATGCTCTGCCTCCTTTGGTGGATCTGGATATCCTAGGAATGACCAGAAGCCTCGAATTTAGTGATCTTAAAGAGCGCGATGGATTGTAAGGCGATAGAAGATCCGTTAAATAGACTGGAGCTAAACCATTTAGAGCTTTATAAGTCAAAAGCAATACCTTGTATTTTATACGGAAATTTATAGGTAACCAATGAAGTGATGATAAAATCGGTGTTATATGATCATATTTTCTTGATCTAGTAAGAACTCTAGCGGCTGCATTTTGGACTAACTGTAGCTTGTTTATTGAAGATGCAGGACAACCAGCTAATAAAGCATTACAGTAATCTAGTCTCGAGGTCATGAATGCATGAACTAACTTTTCTGCATGAGAGACTGATAGCATATTACGTAGCTTAGCAATGTTGCATCCTACTATGTTAAAGTCGTGCTGTGAAAGGTTTTGTGGACGGTTTTTAGAACGGATAAGTATTACCTCTGTCTTGTCTGGATTTAATAAAAGAAAATTATGCGTCATCCAATCTTTTATATCTTTAACACAATCTGTCAATTTGGATAATTTAGCGTATTCATCTGGCCGTGATGAAATATATATTTGAGTGTCATCAGCATAACAATGGAAACTAATTCCATGTTTCCTTAGAATATTACCAAGTGGCAGCATATATATTGAGAATAATAAAGGGCCTAACACAGATCCCTGCAGCACTCCATAGTTTGCCGAAGTTATAATCGATCTTTCTCCATTTAAGTAGACGAAATGGTAGCGGTCAGATAAGTATGACCTGAACCAGCTTAATGCTTGTCCTTGAACACCAGTGTAATTTTGTAGTCGTTCTAAGAGTATTGTGTGATCTATAGTATCGAACGCAGCACTAAGATCAAGTAAAACTAGTACTGAGATACAGCCTTGGTCCGAAGCTAAAAGTAAATCATTTGTGATTCTAACAAGCGCAGTTTCAGTGCTATGATGTGGCCTGAATCCAGACTGAAACTTTTCATAGATGTCGTTTTCTTGCAAGAAAGAGCCGAGTTGAGCGGACACAACTTTTTCTAATATTTTTGACATAAATGGAAGATTCGAAATGGGTCTGTAATTTGCCAGGTTATTTGGATCTAATTGTGGTTTCTTAATAAGAGGTTTTATAACTGCCAGCTTGAACGTTCTTGGAACATGACCTAAAGATAAAGATGAGTTAATAATATTGAGAAGAGGCTCTTCCACTATAGGTAACACTTCTTTCAGTAGTTCAGTTGGTATAGGATCTAATAAACATGTTGTTGTTTTAGATGAAGTGATAAGTTTATTTAACTCTTTTTGTTCTATGGTTGTAAAGCATTGTAATTGTTCTTGTGGGGTGATAATTGCGGCCGAATTATAAGGCGCGAGCAAAGATCGAACGTTTACGATTTTGATTCTGATGCTTTCAATTTTCTCGGTGAAGAAGTTCATGAAATCATTACTACTAAACTGTAACGAGGTATTTTGTTCAGACGACGTCTGTTTATTTGTTAGTCTAGCCACGGTATTAAATAAAAACCTTGGATTATTTCGGTTGTTTTCTATTAATTTTACTGAGGTGCTCAGCCCTGGCCGTTTTAAGTGCCTTTTTATAAAGTGACATACTGTCTTCCACGCGATTCTAAAGACCTCTAAATTATTTTTTTTCCATTTACGCTCTAAATTACGGGTTTCTCTCTTTAAAACATACGTAGTATTATTGTACCATGGTGCTATACTTTTTTCTCTGACGTTTTTTAATCTAATGGGTGCAACAATATCCAATGTTCTAGAGAGAATAGTGCTCATAGTGCTAGTTAGTTCGTCTAATTCATCTGTTTGTTTGGGTTCAGGCAGCAGCTGAGTCAGATCAGATAAGCTATTTGAGAAATGATCTATGGTGGATGGACGAATTGTTCTACCTGGTCGATAATGTGGCGCAGCATGACATATTACAGCAGTGCGTAATATGCAAGTTACCAAGTAGTGGTCAGTGACATCATCACTTTGTGGAATGATATCTATATCGGTTGGATCGGTTCCATATGATATAATTAAATCGAGTGTATGATTAAGACGATGAGTTGGTCCGGTGACGTTTTGCTTGACCCCGAAGGAGTTTAATAAATCTGTAAACGCAGCCCCTAACGCATCATTTAAATTATCTACGTGTATGTTAAAATCTCCAACAATTAATGCTTTATCGACGTTGACCAAAAGATCTGATAGAAAGTCAGCAAACTCTTTTAGGAAATTGGCATAAGGCCCTGGAGGTCTATATACGGTAGCCAATGCTAGAGATAATAGGGATTTTTTTCTTACATCTAAGAGCGTAACATTTAGCACAAGTACTTCAAACGAATTAAACCTATGACGAGTTTTCTGAGTAACATTAAGGATATCTCTGTAGATTGTTGAAACACCGCCGCCACGACCGATCAGACGGGGCTCATGCTTATAACAGTATCCTGGCGGAGTAGACTCATTTAGACCGAAATAATCATTTGGTTTAAGCCAGGTTTCAGTAAGGCACAGAACATCGAAATTATTATCTGTGACCATTTCATTTACAATAACCGCCTTAGGTGTGAGCGATCTAATGTTTAGAAGACCTAGCTTTAGAAATTGTTTTTGTTCACTAATAACGAAATTTTTTGTTTTAATAACAATTAGATTTTTTCTAGATCCCGCAGTAGATTTATTATTTGATCTTAGTAAACGAGGAATAGACACAGTTTCTATGCAATTAAATTGGTGCAGTAGAGACTGTGATTTGGATTTTTGGTTACTAGTCAAATGGTATTTAACATCTTGGAGATGTTATCCGACAAAAGATCTGCCCCGATTCTACTTGGGTGAAAGCCATCAGCGCGGAAGAGCCTTGGTCGCTCCCAAAACAGATTCCAATTATTTACAAAAATCAGTTTCTGCTCATTGCACCATGACAATAACCATTCATTTAGCGCGAATAATCTACTGAACTTTTCATGCCCTCGTCGGTACGTAGGAAGCGGTCCAGACACAATAATCGATGTTTCAGGCGATGCGCTGCGTACCGTATCGATAAGGCTCCTGAAGTCTTTCTTCAGAACCTCCGTCTGTCGCAGCCTAATGTCGTTAGCTCCCGCGTGCAGCACAACAGCTCCGACGCGCTCGTCACAGTTCAAGATCTCAGTTACCCGCGCAGTGATATCGAGAACACGAGCACCAGGAAAGCAGTGACTGTGCACCTTACTTTTACCTAACGTAGCGTGGACGTGTCGGACGGTGGAATCGCCGATGATCACAGCATCGCGTTCCGTTTCGCGAAGAGGAGAGAAGCGGTTCTGAGTGGAGATCTCGAAAACCAGGAGGGGCGAAAAGATTCTTGTCCTGGCTCGCGGCTTCCGCGGAACCACCCAGGCTCCGTGGTGGTGTGTTGGAGCCGGAGTGAATGAAATCATGGCTGATCGTGACCTGGACGCTCGGGACCAATGCTGAGAAACGCACGGAGTAGACGAGGTCAGCGTCAGCGGGTTACTAACGTTAATCACTGATCCGTGTGCATCAGCGCGTGATGTTTCAAGAGCTAAACGCCGGTCTCTCAGCTCAGCTTGTCTCTCTAGAAGGTCACGGATCTGCTTTTCTACAGCTTCTAATTCAGACTGCACCGTGAGCAATTCAGATCTGTTCTCATCTGCACCAAAAGGTAGATAACATACACCTGATATATTCGCCATTTTAACAGATGGACAGTAAGTTAGCAATGATGCAACCAGTGATGCTATTAATATTTATATTAATTTATGACTCAAGTCTTGGGTAAAAACCGTCTTTGTAGTGGTATGGGTGTAATGTAGACGCACGATAGACGGGAAAACAAACAAACTCACAGCAGGCAACGAGGCTGACAAAAGCAGTCGATCGCAGGGCGAACAGCAGTGAAGCGGTGTCTCGGTCTACGACCAACAACCAATGTTCCAACCGTATTTGATTTAAAACAGCAATCTTGACATGTCAGTGTTTGTTCACCAACTGTTCCTGATATGATGGTGTCCGGCGGCCCGCTCTGCATTATTGAGCTGCAATGTTCTCACAACTTTTTTCGAACAGACTTTTGGCCACGAAAGAGTCACATTTCATCTCAGAACATGAAATTACTGACCATTTCGTTTCTTGCTCTTCCACACTCAACGGTCACAATATCAGCAATATTACTGTCATTCCAGGTTTATATCATCTCAGATATATTTGACTACAGTAGATAATGTATATAGTAGTGCTCCTGTTGCTCAAACACTAAGGTCAAGGGTTTGATTTTCAGTAAAAGCATGAACTGATGAAAATATACATTGAATGCAATGCAAGTTGCATAAACATAGTCACTATGTAAAGCCAGTCTCAAGAACTAGTCTGGCTAACTAGCAGTTTGTCAAGGGGTAATCAGTCTTTTTTTCACATGCAAATTTGACCAATTTACTTACAAAATCTACTTTTACTGACATAAAGTTATGACCAGTGTTAAAAGAAAATAAATGACATGACTAACTAGTCTAAGTAGTTTTTGCAACTAGCCACAGGCTACCAGTTACCCACTGATTTACACACTGACTTTTTTAAAAAATGACCAAATCTCTCAGAAACGTCCCCATAGAACTGAATGAGTAACTAACATTTGTATTCTGGTTGCCATAAACCCAGTGTTGCAGAGTGTATCTATGTTTTATATAATCACAAACAATCTTTCTATAAAGGGGGCAGATTCAAGAGTTGTATAAACTGCTTAGACTAGTCTTACAAGCCAGTCATCTCATTTTCTTCTTCAAGACTGGTCATAACTTTTTTAATTCAGTTACCGGAAAAGGTCTGTAACGTTAACCTGATTATCCCTAACTATTTGCTAGTTTGTCAGATTAGTTCTTAAGACAGTCTTAAATTCAGTGGCTATGAAACAGTCCCATTCTGCAAAACTGTGGACATAGTAATAAAAAAGAAAGCGTCCTGAAGGCGACACACATCGGTGAAGGCAGCTGACAGTCAGACAGGCACGTACGGTATCATCCTCAGGCCTTTAGAGAGTACTAGACTGTGAACTCGGCCCACGGTGCAAATCAATGAGCATTTCAAAAGACGAGAGTTTGGACCAGAATAACACTTATAGACTTGATTTCTGTGGCTTAGAGGTACAGAGAAATATTAAGCGTACAAAACTAAAATTGCCATAATTTCTGCCTAGCCGTGAGGGTCTAAAATTGTTTGTGTTTATCATTGTTTCCGTACATAATCTTAAAAAGAAAACCTCACGTACTCTTTACTAAGGTTGTGTTTCAGCAACATAATCAATGACCACATAATGAAATGAACTCGACCTGATGACGGATGCAGTCACTGAATTTAACATGTAAATCCACGTCTGTGAATCAATAAATCAAGTTGAACTACAAAATCCAAATAATCCAAAAGCAATAGGTCAAAACACCGATCATTAAGAGATCTGAGAAACAGGCCTGGGTCAGAAACATGCTGAAACAACATTACATTACGAGAGAAATGCTCTACCAGCATTAGGCAGTTGTGAGGCTTTTGGGATGAAGCCGTGGTAAACGCTGACTACGACTGAGGGTGTAGGGATGTGTCCGGTGATGAACTGGTTAAAGTAAAACTTCAACCACTGGCGATCCCTGAAGCTGTTCATTTTAAGCTCGTCAGTCCATCTAATTCAATGGGGAAAAACCAAATGTGCTGCACATGTCCTAAAAAGTGAAGCCAAAGCATTTTGATCGCCCCCTGGTGGCTGGCTCCAGTATAGCTCATAAATCCCAACTTCTCCATGTAATCGAATGGGACAAAGATGGTGTCTGTTAATCTAAGGCAGTTCTTATCACGCAGATGTATGTTCAAGTGTTAGTTTTTCCAACAAGTTTGGTTTTAATCAGTTATTTGATGCTATAAAAACGGGGTTTACTGACATGATTAACAGCGGTGCTTGCGAATGATCATGATCACTACTGCGCAAACTCAGGCTTCGATGACATAATCGGCAACGACCATTATTGGGATATTTTGGCTTCATTTTTCTACAGTGAAAGGAAGCAGAGATGTGCTGTCCATCTTTTTTTACAGTCTATAACATAAATCCATCAAACTGTTAGTCAAACTTACTAAAGGAGCAGGGATTGTCATACTCTATCATTAATATAAGTCCAAGATCTCATTCACAGTGTTCACATAGAGAAGGTCCAGAGTCAACTGTGTGATTTGTCTAGTAAATGGTGTAAGAAATCGCTACTCATTTTAATGGAGTGCTGAATATATTGAGCAAGTCTCAGTTTATCATCTGCTTGGAGTGTCCGGATCATAAATACTTTTCAATGCATTATTATTGTATCCATTCTCAGTGCCTGGGGAATATTTCACTGGAGATCTCTCATTCTGTCTCAGTCTTAAGAGTCGTTTCCATCTACACACTTCTACCAATATAGACCGAATCCTGAAACTCATTCTGAAATAAAGGGGCTTTCACACGAGAGTTTTTGGCCTGGACACAAGCTCTGGGATACGATCCATATAAACTCCAGTATGGTTAACAATCGTGTCAATGTAATAAAGGAGGTGGAACAGAAATCTGGTTTGAACATAACAGTTGAACCAAAAGTGTATTGCTGTAATGATTTAGACAGTATAGATAGAGACATCATATACAGATATTTAAATAATTAATGTTATTATTACAATCACATTTATTTATTTCATTTAAAATACTGTAAAAAGACTAATAATGTGAAATATTTTATTAATATATAGTCTAACTTACTCCTGTGATCAAAGCTGAATTTTCAGCATCATTACTCCAGTCTTCAGTGTCACATGATCCTTCAGAAATCATTCTAATATGATGTTTTGCTTAATTATTATTATGAAAAAAATATATTAAGCAGCTACTGTCAATAATGACAAGAAACGTTTTTTAAGCACCAAATCAACTTTGCAACCATAAAAAACAGTTCTTTTAAATTGTAATAATATTTCATAAAATTTCTGTTTCTACTATATTTTTGATTAAGTACATGTAGCATTGCTGAACATAAGATACTTCTTTTAAAAACATAAAAAAAAAAATAATCAACACATACATAACACGTGCTTATGTTACATTTGACATGCCCTGGAATTCATATCAAAAGTGCTTTCTCTCTCTCCCTCTCTCTCTCTCTCACACACACACACACGCACGCGCAGGCACACACACACACACACACACACACACACACACACACACACACACACACACACGCACACACACGCACGCACACACACACACACACACGCACGCACGCACGCACGCACGCGCACACACACACACACACACACACACACACACACACACACACACACACACAGCTGACTCTGAGTATTCTCTGCCTTGTACTGTGATCAAAGGCGTTTCATCTTTAGATGAGCTCTGCCCTTCCACATAACCTTTAAGCTGTCAAAGTTATCTCTTTCAAACACACACAGATGATTTTGACCTGCTCTTTCTCTCTCTCTTTCTCTCTCTCTTTCTCTCTCTCTCTCTCTCTCTCTCTCTCTCTCTCTCACTCTCTCTCTCTCTCTCTCTCACACACACACACACACACACACACACACACACACACACACACACACACACACACACACCTAACTCGACATGAGGACACTGTGACTTGACTGCTCTTCATAAAGAAAATAATGTACAGCTGTTTAACTTTAACAAGCTCATATTACGAGGAACAGAACTTTCCTCTATATTTTCAGATAAACGAGTTCAGTAGGCTATACTATGAAACATACTGTAACTTTCAGAAGTCAAAGCTTCAGTTCCAATTAAAAAAAAACATTTATTTAAATGGTAACACTTTACAATAAGGTTCATTAGTTAATGCATTAACTAACATTAACTAACCATGAGCAATACATTTGTTACTGTATTTGTTAATCTTTGTTAACGTTAGTTAATAGAAATAGAGCTATTCATTGTTTGTTCATGTTAGTTCACAGAGCATGAACTAATGTTAACAAGATTTTAATAAAGTATTAGTAAATGTTGAAATTAACATGAACAAAGATTAATAAATGCTGTATAAGTGTAGTTCATTATTAGTTCATGTTAACTAATGTAGTTAACTAATGTTAACTAACGAACCTTATTGTAAAGTGTTACCATTTAAACTAAACAGCAGAAAGGACTTGTTCTGCATTAATGTCGTCACACAGACGAACACATCAACACATATCATCCACATTTACATATCAGCGATCAGAAACTCGGTCCATCCAGTCACAGTAATGAGGAAGACTTTCCTGAACAGCAGAAGAACCAATGGTGAGTCAAATAAAATTAATGAATCATTAAAACTCCTCCTCCTGTAAAAAACTACTACTAAGACTACTTAAAAGCAACTTAAACTTAAATAGTTAATTTACTCACTCACATATTGTTCCAAACCTATATGACTTTCTTTCTAACATGCACTGCGAAAACAAAAGGATTATTGTTCAGTTATCTTGCTGGAAAACAACAAAAAATACTGGTCATGTAATTTGTGAAAATGGTGCATTAAAGTAATGAAACTAGTTCTGGAGATTATTACACTTTATATTGATGGTGATTAACCAAAGGGACTGACAGACAGATGATCAACTCATTTCTCTGTCTCTCTGTCAATGAACATCTGCAGGATGTAACGCATGACATGAACAAGGAGACACACACACACACACACACACACACACACACACACACACACACACACACACACACACACACACACACACACACACACACACACACACACACGCATACACACGCGCACACACGCACACGCACACACACACGTGCACACACACACGCGCACACACGCACACACACACAGAGAGAGAGAAAGAGAGAAGAGAGATAATAAAGGAGAGAGAGAGAGAGAGGAGTTTGAGAGTGATCTGGCTGGTAGACAATAAGAACTATTCAGAATAAAATCGCTATAATTTCAGGGCAAAAACTCTTCAGTGTCATTGACTTTAGTAAATTGAATAGGACAAAGCATGCCTGCAGATTTTGGTAAAGTTACAAATGAATAAGACTTTTGACCAATAGGTGGCACAAATTGCTTTGCAATTTTCAGAACATTGTGCTCAAGGCACTGTAAAGATTTTGTGTCCGTTCACCAAAGATTGCTGAAATAAGCTCAGATTCTGGTGTCCTAATGTTGAATTCATTGATGCGTTACATGCGAACGTTTGGTACACTGAAAAGCTTTTAATAGCTTTTGACCAGCACAGTCTGAAGATGATCTGAGACACATTTTTAAAAGATCTGATGAAATCTGTAGAAAAGATACCAAACATAAATATGAGGGAAAAAATGTAAGCAGTAGACATGCACTACATCTACATTAGAAATGATTGCATTCCACATGATCCAAGTAATCTAAAGACAACACACTTACGTTAGGCCAATTTATAAGTTATAAGCATATATCATCTTTTTCTGTAATTTAATGAGCCTACACTTCTCAGACATAGGCCTAATTTAAGGACAAAATAAAAAATGGTGGAAAGGCAATATGTAACCATAGAATAAATGAGAGTCTAACACAACCACAACGTTAGGCCAAAACATTTAAGAGTTATAACTAGGAGTTTAACGATACATCGTTACATTAATATATCTGTTATAAAAATGTGACGATATGTATTGTTGATGTAAACAATATGATTTCTGATATAGAGTTAGTTTCATCCAAGGCTCAGCTTACTTTATATTTATAAGGTAATAATAATTTACCCCAAAATAAAAAATTCTGTCATCATTTTCTCACCCTCATGTCGTTTCAAACCTATAAGATTTTTGTTCCACTTCCAAACACAAATTAAGATATTTTAAATGAAACCTGAGAGATTTTTGTCCCTCTATTTAAAGTCCATTCCTCTAAAACTTAAAAGATCCAAAAAATGTCATCATAAAAAGAATCAATCGAGTGGTTTAATCCAAATCCAAGACTTCTGAAGAGACACGAATGGGTTTAAATGATTAACAGATTTACAACGACACGTATACTAAACACAGACGTTCAAATGCTTGCGTGATGCGTGAAAACAACACGAGAGTGAATAGCCTAAATGCAGAATTACATTTTTTGGATGAACTAACCTTTTACAGTTTGGGAATAGTCCTTTTGACATGCTTTCTTGCGTTTAGAACTGTGATTGATTGCATTGATCATCTGATCTCATCTTTATTTTGGCTTAAAATATTACGATAGTATCATATCATGAGTTCAATATCGCGATTTGTATCGAATCATGACATGAGTGTATCATCATACCCCAAGTTATAACAAAAATGATCCAATTGACAGATATCCTGTTGTATTTTTGTCAATCTGCAGAGTTACTCAAGCTACTTTATTTTCCCTCTCCATCTGAATTAAAATAATTTTCTTTTAACATATCTTATGTGTGATTTGATTGCTATGTATTTTAGTCCTTACATATTTAAATAACAGACAGAAACAGGTTTCATTAAAGCCAGGGGCCAGAATTATGAAAGATTCTTAAGAATAGAATTCTTCTTAACTGCCATATCTTTTAACTTAAGAATAAAGTTAAGAATATTTTACAACCCCAAATCAGAAAAAGTTGGGACATTTTGTAAAATGCAATAAAATCAAGAATCTGTGATTTGTTCATTGTATTTAACCTTTTATTAGCTGACAAAAGTACAAAGAAACATTTTCCAATGTTTTCACTGACCAACATAATTGTATTTTGTAACTATGAACAAATTTTGATTTTGATGGCTGCAACACACCCCAAAAAAATTGGGACAGAGACCAAATAAAAGTGAAAAGATTATCCAAATTAGATTATCCAACTCTTTTGAAACAGTCCCACAATGAGCAGGTGAATTGGTAATAGTTGAGGGTATCGTGTTTGAGTGTAAAAGTGCTTCTCAGTCTTTTTAAGCAAAGATGGGTCATGGCTCATCACTTTGTGCCAAATATCATGAGAGAATTGTCAAACAATTAAAAAATCACATTCTCAATGCAAGATTGCAAAGCATTTATGCCTTTCATCATCTTCCATACATAATATTGTTACAAGATTCAGGGAATCCAGAGAAATGTCAGTCTGTGTTGGGTAAGGCAGTAGACCTCTGTTGAATGTGCGTGACCTTTGAGCCCTCAGACGGCATTGCACAAGATACCATCATGCTAATCCGTTAAATACAGACACATGTGCTCAGGAGTCTGACTCTGCATCAAGAAATGCCACTTGAATCTCTGTTACGCAAGGAGAAAGCTTTATATCAGTTCTATGTGGAGATGCCGGCGAGTTCTCTGGGCCTGAACTCATCTCAGATGGTCTAGAAGACAGTGGGAATGTGTGCTGTGGTCAGATGAGTCCATGTTTCAGCTTGTTTTTGGGAGAAAATGGACATCGAGTTCTCAGTCCCAAAGACGAAAGGGACCAACCAGACTTTGACCAGCGACAGGTGCAAAAGCAAACATCTGTGCTGGTATTGAGGTGCATCATTGCAAATGGTATGGGTAACTTGCATTATTGTGAAGGTACCATTGACATGGAGGCATATATTTGGATTGTACAGAAACATAAACTGCCATCAAGATGACATCTTTCCTGGGAAGCAAGACAATGCCAGGCCTCATTCTGCACATGCTAAAACTGAGTGGTTTCTAGACACTCTGCACCATAGAAGGGATGAGCCTGCCTGTTTACTGCAGTCCAGATATGTCTCTTATGGAAAATGTATGACCCATCATGAAAAGGAGAATCAGGCAACGATGACCACAGACTGTTGAGCGGCTGTCTTGTATCAGACAAGATTGGGCAAATATTCCACTAGCAAAACTCCAACAATTAGTATCCTCAACTCCCAAATGATTAAAAAGTGTAATTAAAAGGAAAGGTGAAGTGACACAGTGGTAAACATGCCTCTGTCACAACTTTTTTGGGGTGTGTTGCAGCCATCAAAATCAAAATTTGTTCATATTTACCAAATACAATTATGTTGGTCAGTGAAAACATTGGAAAACTTTTCTTTGTACTTTTGTCAGTTAAAAAAAGGTTAAAAAGAATGAACAAATAACAGATTCTTGATTTTATTGCATTTTACAAAATTTTACTTTTTCTGATTTGGGGTTGTATATTGCCAAAAACATTTCTTGAAAATATTTGGAACCGTTTGTATTAAAGGGATGGTAAAATGCCCTTTTCACAAGATGTGAAATAAATCTCTGATGTCCCCAGAGTGTGTGTGTGAAGTTTTAGCACAAAATACCCCACAGATATTTTTATATAGCATGTTAAAGTTGTCACTTTTTGAGGGTTAGCAAAAACGCACCGTTTTGTGCCTGGCCCTTTAAATGCAAATGAGCTGCTGCAGAGGGCGGGGTTTCAAGAGCTCTTGTGTGTTAGCAGCTCTAATTCTCAACATGGACTGCGTGTCCCGGGGGCGGGGTTTATGTACATTTTAGGGTTGCTGATGTCACTAACCCGGGAGGAATGTCGTGTAGTCCCTACCAGCCATTTATTGTAGTCCTTTTCTTTAAAAGCAAATATCTCCCTTTGCTTTGAACTTTGAGCATTGTAACTTTGCAGATGTTGTTTATGCTCAAACAGCAACTTTTCACACTAGCTAAAGTTAGAAAAGTGAAATCGTGTTTTACCACCCCTTTAAGATTTCTGAAAAGAATGTTCTTAAAAACCATCAAATTACCTCTTAAAGTTAGAATAACCTCCAGCTTGTCTTAAATCTCCAAAAGTAAGAGGTCTAATTTACCAATGAAATCAACAGAACGCTCAGTTTCTTTAAAAACATAAATAAATAGAAGGCATATTTATTTTTTCACAAATTGCACTTAGGAACACTCTTTAGAAATTAATAATTATTATAAATAATAGTAATTAATTACGTTGGTCAGTTAATTATTATAAATAATAATTATTATTATCTGGCATTATTCCACTGTACATGCAAAGCAGAAAGTCACTTTATAACTGTGGTTGTATAATCATGGTGTAGTGGCCACCGGGTAAAACAGTACACTAGAGTCAATCCGTAATACTAGCTTTATATTTTTAGGTTACTTACAAAATACTTCAAAGAAACCATGGTAATACAAGTGGTAGAATAAAATAACACACTATCAAAAAAAGGGAAAAAACACTATGGCATTTTTTGGTACTATTACTTACGGCCCAAATTACAACCTGTGTAGAATATAATCCCAGAATGACTGAGATCAACACACAGACTCATGTCTACACTCACACACACACACACACACACACACACGCACGCACGCACGCACGCGCGCGCGCACGCACGCACGCACGCACGCACGCACGCACGCACGCACACTCACACACACACACACACACACACACACACACACACACACGCAAGCACACACACACACACACACACTCTACAGTCCTGCTGCGGTCTGTTCTTTCTTGAGGGGAATTTCTTCTTCCTGAGTTGGTCTTTATTTGACTAAGACTCCTCTGCTCTGACTAGTGGAGGTCTCAAGGGTTCAGACCCATAAATTAATCATCACACACACACACACACACACACACACACACACACACACACACACACACACACACACACACACACACACACACACACACACACACACACACACACACACACACACACACACTTTAGAGACTCCATCAACCCCCAACACATCTGATCATTGCAAAAACGTTGCCCCTAACGACAAGACCCTTCCCTCATGACACATGCATAATTAACACAGTCGTAAATGAATTAATCATTATAAACATATTGATATAGATATAAAATTCATTATATAAATTCAGATCAATAAATCATCACAGAAGACATTCCCTCATCTCCTTCTAAAGGCAATATTGAGGTCATGCCAAGCACTGATTCCCTCTCAGGCCTCATGTGAAGGTGTCAGCTGCGGACTGAGAGGTCTGGAGATTTACTTGACTCCTTATTTTTGCGTTATGCATTATGTATATGCACACAGTATGATGATTTTCAACATAAAATGCCCGAATGACCTACTTACCACATTGCCAAAATATGCAGTACACAACCAGAACACATTGCAATGCACTCAACTTGACCAGCCATTTATGGTGGACAAATTAATATTACATTTTGAAAAATATTATTTAATATTAAATATTAAAATTAATATCAGCTACGGATTTTATTTTTTAAATTATAATTATAATTTTAATTGAATAAAAAAAAAGCCAAATAAAATAATTGTTAACAGATGATAACAGGGTGCCACTTGCTTAATTATTTATTTTCTTGCCTTTGATGAAATTTTCTGACAATCTGTTTTTTCTCTGTTAAAAAATAGCGGGTCCTATTACGCATCTTCTGAAAGAGATACATAATCCCAGGATCAAAACACAGGTGAAGAAGAAGCAGAAACAAGCGATAGAAGCATTACTGACGCACATGTAAACTAACGCAATCATCAAACATTAAACAGCATATAAATCAAAACTGTCTATCGTTACTGAATGAAATGTTGAACCCATGAAGAGGAAACGACTGAAACTTTGAGATGTTGATGGACTCGATCTACTCCATCTGTGTTCTGATCATCGTCCGGACGAAGAACACAATCTTCTCAGCTTTTTATTCAAAATGTTGCTTTTTCTTTATGAAACTTGCACACATTCAAGTGAAGATAAAAGAATGCATGAATCTAGAATTATTGTTGTTGTTTAAGAGCAGCGGATCTTTTCTTTTGATGTATTGCATGTTCAGATATTCATCAAACAAAATATTCTGGGGGCCATTAAAATTGTGAAAATGATCAATTATGGCATTGGCACTGAAATTAAGGTAATTGGCAATGGCACAAATTTAATAATATTTTGAATTAGTTTTAATTTTATATTTTCTGTTTTCATTTTAGTAATTTTGTTGTGTTTTATATGGTTTTATAGTTTTCTATATAGTTTTTATTCATTTAGTACATCAACTTAAACTAAATGAAAATAAGAAAATGATAAATGAGTTCAACTAACTGAAATAAAATAAGTATATTTTTATATTATTTTATTTCAAGTAATGAAAGTGCAATGTTTTTTGTTTCTATAATAACCCTAATATACTGTATTCACTGAAATATTGTGTAAAATAGTAGTACACTTCTATATTTTTACTACCGAATGAATAGTTCACATTTCTTTCGCCTCATCCACCATCTTGGATGGATGTTTTAACTGAGCTAGTTACAACGCATTCTCAGTTTTTCCTCGCACTGACTGCATGCAATGCTTTCTTAAATTTGACCTCAAGAAGTTATCCTACTAATAATTTAGCAGTGCATCTATCGACAGTGCACCTACGATGACTTAAAATGCTGCATCTCACTCGGTTCAGAGTCATAGTCTTTGGATCAGCAGTGATGTTCAGTCAGCATACACAAATGAAGAAGAGATCTGCTTGTCAAACAAAACATTTGGTGCTACTATAGAAAAAAAAAACATAAGACACAAAAACAAGACTGTAATTTCAGCTTTCAAAGGCATTTCTCTCTTTTCTGTTTCTTTCTCTGCTCAAATGCATTTCTAGCAGAACAGCAGAAATTGCCTTTTATCTGGGGTCGATTTGTAATGTGCTTGTAAATTGGTGAGTATTGACACACTGTCAGGGGGAACAGTCGATGTTAACCGTCTGAGTAAAGCAGAAGTCTGGACCCCAAATCTGTGCAAACGCAGATCCAATGTGACAGACAGAGAAGAAAGAGGTGGACAATTACAGAGAAAAAAATGGAGACAGATGGAGGTCGCTGTTGGTCAATGAAAAAGTAAAAAAAAAATGAAGCATACCTGCTGTGTAAGAAACATGCAGAAATACCTTCTCATAGATAACTTTTGAAGACAGATTCTCTAGATGTTTCCTAGCCGATCTCATGAAAGTGCGTATCTATGCAACGAATGTTATTTCTCGTGCCATTTATACGCCAAAAATAGTTTTCGCGTGCATATACTACGCAGTTTTCGCGTGCATATGATACGCACTTTATGGGGACACTCCCTAATCCTATCCAAGGGGTTTACAGTGCGTAGCATATGCACGCAAAAACGATTTTTGGCGTATAAATGGCACAAGAAATAACATGATTCGTGGTATAGATACGCACTTTCATGAGATTGTGTTGCACAATCATGTGAGCGAGGTTTGCCTGTTGATGAAAAAAAAAAGTTATTTACAATAAATTCAATCAAATATTCTCAGTTTGAGATTTCTACTGTCAAATGACTGTTATAGCAGCTACAGTATGTGAATATTAGCACTACCTCATGTTTAATGACTGTCATTTGAAGGAAACTATTACTGAGTCCTGAAGTGTGTTACTGTCATAACAGAACTGTGCATTTGCAGTGAACTGGCAAAGTGTTCACTTCTGATAGTTAAGGATTAGACAATTTCCATCATGTGTGTCAATTTCAATTTTATTTCAAGATATATTGCAAATTGCTTCAAGCTACTTTCTTGTTTTAATGTTTAGATACTTGGTAGCACTAAATAATAAGGTCTCATTTGTTAGTTATTGCATTAGCTAACATAAACTATGAACAATCTTACCGCATTTATTAATCTTTGTTAATGTTAGTTAATAAAAATGACAATTGTTCATTGTTTCAGTTTACGGTGCAAGTAAAGTTAGCAGATACAACATTTTTGTTATGTATTGTGCAAATGTATTTTTTAAATGTTGAAGTTAATGTTAGTTATTCAATTGCTGTATTATTCATTGTTAGTTAAGTGTTATCAAATGAAACATTATTGCAAAGTGTTACCAGACATTATCACTGCAAAACACGACAAAAATACTGAAGAATATGATTTTTCTCCAGCACAGTTATCGCATATATGTAAGGTGCCGTCAGAGAACAACACTGGATATTGTGAAAAATGTGGATGTTTTTCCAAAACGTGTGATAGAATAGAAAAGTGTTTTGCTTGATTTTTGCAGATTCTTTTGGCATGGAGGAAAAAGATGAATAATAACATAAAATATGTGTTATAACAGATCTAAGTGTGTTTGCATGTTCTCCCCAGTGAACACATTCACTGCCAAGACGCTCACAAACACGTCCTTCGCACAATCTCAAACACACACAAATCTAGTCACTCTCTTTCTGTTAGTCATACTGATTTTTTCATGCTTCAGTGTGTCTATTTCTTCCCTCAAACCCTTAGAAACAAAGAGAGTCAAATTGACCTCAATCTGTCTCCTTTCATTATAGGTTTTGACGTGCTCACTGTGGAACACCTTGAGAACTATAAACCTCTGCTCAACAACATGTCTGTATGCGTGTACATGAAAGTTGTGTTTATAAGGGAGTGATATATTTATGTGCACAAAATGCGTTTATATTATTTATATACACCAACAGAAAAGCATATTAATGCATCTTTGTCTTGTCTGTAGTATCACACCCTTCCTCTGGCCTTTGCCTTTTTATTCTCATCTTCTCTCTTTATTCAGCATTTTTCTTATGTTTTAAAAGAGCATTTTTGAAACAGCCCTGATAAATACTGTATGTGTCAAGATCCGACAGAAACCCAGACCTGCTGCTAAGTTTACACCAAATAGTTTTAGAGTTCATGATTTTTTTAATCAGGATTACAAGGACTAAAACAAAACATTTGTCATTTTAATTGATTGGATGTGTGTGGTGAAGTTTTTACTCTTTGGCTGTCTTAGAGTCTATGAATGGGAATCTGAATACATGTGAAAGAATTACAGACTAGATCAACACTTCCTGCTCTTTTCACTATCATTTCCCTCAACTATACAATGTATATTGCAAACAATGATGGAAAGCACTTATTCGATCTGGCAAGCTCTCATCTGATTGGTTGGATTCTGTGAGTAAATGCAAACAGGGTTTTTCTATCTATCTATCTGCCAGAAAACAAAATGGTCTTTACTGAGTAGAAAGAAGTACAGTACTTTTAGAAAGAAACAAATCATGATCACTGTCTACACACATTTTCTGTGCCATTGTCTCATTATTTAAATGAACCCTTTATATCTATTAACCCGCCTCATGAAAACTATGACTGGAAGCTTTTCATGCTGAACATTTCTCTTTCTGTCTGTAGACGGTTATTGGCTTGAATAAACTGCAGTGTGTTCTGGACTTTATACTGACAGATAGAAGTCTGACGTACGAGAGTTTTATTGCACCTACAGTAGATCTCTAATATAACAGCAGTGATGGTTTAGAGATCTCTGGAGTGACAGTTTCTGTAAGTGTGAGTTAAATGTCAACTTTGATATAGTCTTAAATCAACGAATGTCTAGAATAAGTGCAAAAAATGTCAAACACTAAATGAGGCAGTGAGTAACAACCCCTGCAAGGAAACCAGCATTTAGCCAGTATGATATCAATAGTAGCACGTCCTGTTCTTGTTTGAATCATTTTTATGGTCTGAAAACTAGTAAAGAAAGATATTGCAAGGCGAAAAGGTGCAAATATGATCCGATAATGAAGACCAAAGTTAACAATAATCACAGAATGATTATTATTAAATTGAGTCTGAAGGTGTAAATTGTGGATTTTTTGTTTTGGTTCAGCAAAAATTCTACATTTCCACCATTTTAGATTATTGCCAAAGTCACAAAAGTACCATTGTACCATACCATATATACATAATTGACTCTTGTGACGGACAAGAAACAGTTTACAATCCAGTCTGACATATTTCAGAGTGAAACAGAATATTTAATGAGATTTAGCGCTTGATCTTATGAATTAGTAATTGATTGGATCATAAGATAGTGGATACCATAATTGAGAGGTTGAAAAATCAGACTTGATGAAGTGAGTCCAAAACAAAACAGTTGGAGTGGCAGAGCAGGTTAATACATTTAGACGACAGATTACATTCCCGATCGACCTCATTCCCACAATACTTGACTGGTCTGAGATCTGCAGAATGGACACTGCACTGTCACAAATGTGTTCATGGAACCGGCTGACGGCTTGCTCGGTGTCATGGCACAGTTTCCTGCAGGAAGTCTGTATTTGACGGTCAGGTCCATGTTTTCATGATGTCTCTGCCAGACTGTGACCCTCCATCTGCACGCCTCAGAAAACAAGCTTTGTTTGACTCGTTCTGCTCTTCACTGATGGCGTTTGGCCTGTGATCTCTGATGACAGCAGTGAAGCCCAGCGGGTGTCGATGCTGTTCACCGTCTGCTTCTGCGCTTCACACCAGCCTCTTCTCTTCTGTCGACAGATGACCCGTCTCCAGCGGCAGACCACATACAGCTGAAAGATAGATTAGCTAGAAAGAAAAAAGAAAGATTAGTTAGTTAGAAGGAAAGAAAGAAAGATTAGTTAGAAAGAAAGAAAGAAAGAAAGATTAGTTTGAAGGAAAGAAAGATTAGTTAGAAGGAAAGAAAGAAAGATTAGTTAGAAAGAAAAAAGAAAGAAAGATTAGCTAGAAAGATAAAAGAAAGATTAGATAGAAGGAAAGAAAGATTAGTTAGAAAGAAAGAAAGATTAGTTAGAAGGAAAGAAAGATTAGGTAGAAGGAAAGAAAGAAAGATTAGATAGAAGGAAATAAAGAAAGATTAGTTAGAAGGAAAGAAAGAAAGATTACTTAGAAAGAAAAAAGAAAGAAAGATTAGTTAGAAAGAAAGAAAGATTAGATAGAAAGAAATATTAGTAAGAAAGAAAGAAAGATTAGTTAGAAAGAAAGAAAGATTAGTTAGAAGGAAATAAAAATTAGTTAGAAAGAAAGAAAGATTAGAAGGAAAGAGAAAGATTAGATAGAAGGAAAGAAAGACAGATTAGTTAGAAGGAAAGAAAGAAAGATTAGTTAGAAGGAAAGAAAGAAGATGAGTTAGAAAGAAAAAAGAATGAAAGATTAGTTAGAAAGAAAGAGAAAGATTAGTTAGAAGGAAAGAAAGATTAGTTAGAAAGAAAGAAATATTAGTTAGAAAGAAAGATTAGTTAGAAGGAAAGAAAGATTAGTTAGAAAGAAAGTGTACTCAGGACACTCAGGACGCACAGGACACTCACGACACTCAGGACACACAGGACACTCAGGACACACAGGACACACAGGACACTCAGGATACTCAGGACACTCAGGATACTCAGGACACTCAGGACGCACAGGACACTCACGACACTCACGACACTCAGGACACACAGGACACTCAGGACACTCAGGATACTCAGGACACTCAGGACACACAGGACACTCACGGCCCTCACGACACACAGGACACTCAGGACACTCAGGATACTCAGGACACTCAGGACGCACAGGACACTCGGGACACACGGGACACTCGGGACACATGGGACACACGGGACACGGGACACTCGGAACACACGGGACACACGGGACACTCAGGACACACAGGACACACAGGACACTCAGGACACACAGGACACACAGGACACTCAGGACACTCAGGACACATAGGACACACAGGACACTCAGGACACTCAGGACACACAGGACACTCAGGACACTTAGGACACACAGGACACACAGGACACACAGGACACACAGGACACTCAGGACACACAGGACACTCAGGACACTCAGGACACACAGGACACTCAGGACACTCAGGACACACAGGACACTCAGGACACTTAGGACACACAGGACACTCAGGACACACAGGACACTCAGGACACTTAGGACACTCAGGACACACAGGACACACAGGACAGTTAGGACACACAGGACACACAGGACACACAGGACACTCAGGACACACAGGACACTCAGGACACTCAGGACACACAGGACACTCAGGACACTCAGGACACACAGGACACTCAGGACACTTAGGACACACAGGACACCCAGGACACACAGGACACTCAGGACACTTAGGACACTCAGGACACACAGGACACTCAGGACACTTAGGACACACAGGACACACAGGACACTCAGGACACTCAGGACACACAGGACACACAGGACACTCAGGACACTTAGGACACACAGGACACTCAGGACACACAGGACACTCAGGACACACAGGACACTCAGGACACACAGGACACTCAGGACACTCAGGACACAGAGGACACTCAGGACACTCAGGACACTCAGGACACACAGGACACACAGGACACTCAGGACACACAGGACACTCAGGACACAGAGGACACTTAGGACACACAGGACACTCAGGACACACAGGACAAAAAGGACACACAGGACACACAGGACACAGAGGACACTCAGGACACTCAGGACACTCAGGACACACAGGACACACAGGACACTCAGGACACAGAGGACACACAGGACACTCAGGACACAGAGGACACTTAGGACACACAGGACACTCAGGACACACAGGACAAAAAGGACACACAGGACACACAGGACACACAGGACACTCAGGACACACAGGACACACAGGACACTCAGGACACACAGGACACTCAGGACACACAGGACACACAGGACACTCAGGACACAGAGGACACTTAGGACACACAGGACACTCAGGACACACAGGACAAAAAGGACACACAGGACACACAGGACACAGAGGACACTCAGGACACTCAGGACACTCAGGACACACAGGACACACAGGACACTCAGGACAAAGAGGACACACAGGACACTCAGGACACAGAGGACACTTAGGACACACAGGACACACAGGACACTCAGGACACACAGGACACACAGGACACACAGGACACACAGGACACTCAGGACACACAGGACACACAGGACACTCAGGACACACAGGACACTCAGGACACACAGGACACACAGGACACTCAGGACACACAGGACACTCAGGACACTCAGGACACACAGGATACTCAGGACACACAGGACACACAGGACACTCAGGACACACAGGACACACAGTACACTCAGGACGCATAGGACACACAGGACACTCAGGACACACAGGACACTCCGGACACACAGGACACACAGGACACTCAGGACACACAGGACACTCAGGACACACAGGACACACAGGACACTCAGGACACTCAGGACACACAGGACACTCAGGACACACAGGACACTCAGGACACACAGGACACACAGGACACTCAGGACACACAGGACACTCAGGACACACAGGACACTCAGGACACTCAGGACACACAGGACACTCAGGACACACAGGACACACAGGACACTCAGGACACTCAGGACACACAGGACACACAGGACACTCAGGACACACAGGACACACAGGACACACAGGACACACAGGACACTCAGGACACACAGGACACTAAGGACACACAGGACACACAGGACAATCAGGACACACAGGACACTCAGGACACTCAGGACACACAGGACACTCAAGACACACAGGACTCACAGGACACTCAGGACAAACAGGACACACAGGACACACAGGACACACAGGACACACAGGACACACAGGACACTCAGGACACACAGGACACACAGGACACACAGGACACTCAGGACACACAGGACACACAGGACACACAGGACACACAGGACACACAGGACACTCAGGACACACAGGACACACAGGACACTCAGGACACACAGGACACACAGGACACACAGGACACTCAGGACAATCAGGACACACAGGACACACAGGACACACAGGACACTCAGGACACTCAGGACACACAGGACACACAGGACACACAGGACACTCAGGACACACAGGACACACAGGACACACAGGCCACACAGGACACACAGGACACACAGGCCACACAGGCCACACAGGACACACAGGAAACTCAGGACACACAGGACACACAGGACACTCAGGACACACAGGACACACAGGACACACAGGACACTCAGGACACACAGGACACACAGGACACACAGGACACACAGGACACACAGGACACTCAGGACACACAGGACACACAGGACACTCAGGACACACAGGACACACAGGACACACAGGACACTCAGGACAATCAGGACACACAGGACACACAGGACACACAGGACACTCAGGACACTCAGGACACACAGGACACACAGGACACACAGGACACTCAGGACACACAGGACACACAGGACACACAGGCCACACAGGACACACAGGACACACAGGACACACAGGCCACACAGGACACTGAGGACACACAGGACACTCAGGACACACAGGACACACAGGCCACACAGGACACTGAGGACACACAGGACACACAGGACACTCAGGACACACAGGACACACAGGTCACACAGGACACTGAGGACACACAGGACACACAGGCCACACAGGACACTGAGGACACACAGGACACACAGGACACTCAGGACACACAGGACACACAGGACACACAGGCCACACAGGCCACTCAGGCCACACAGGACACTGAGGACACACAGGACACACAGGACACTCAGGACACACAGGACACACAGGCCACACAGGACACTGAGGACACACAAGACACACAGGCCACACAGGACACTGAGGACACACAGGACACACAGGACACTCAGGACACACAGGACACTGAGGACACACAAGCCACACAGGACACTGAGGACACACAGGACACACAGGACACTCAGGACACACAGGACACACAGGCCACACAGGACACTGAGGACACACAGGACACACAGGCCACACAGGACACTGAGGACACACAGGACACACATGACACTCAGGACACACAGGACACACAGGACACTCAGGACACACAGGACACTCAGGACACTCAGGCCACACAGGACACTCAGGACACACAGGACACTCAGGACACACAGGCCACACAGGACACTCAGGACACACAGGACACACAGGACACACAGGACACTCAGGACACTCAGGACACACAGGACACTCAGGACACACAGGACACTCAGGACACACAGGACACTCAGGACACCCAGGACTTACAGGACACACAGGACACTCAGGACACACAGGACACACAGGACACTCAGGACACACAGGACACTCAGGACACACAGGACACTCAGGACACACAGGACACACAGGACACTCAGGACACTCAGGACACACAGGACACTCAGGACACACAGGACACACAGGACACTCAGGACACTCAGGACACACAGGACACTCAGGACACTCAGGACACACAGGACACTCAGGACACACAGGACACCCAGGACACACAGGACTTACAGGACACACAGGACACACAGGACACACAGGACACTCAGGACACACAGGACACACAGGACACTCAGGACACTCAGGAAACTCAGGACACTCAGGACACTCAGGACACACAGGACACACAGGACACACAGGACACTCAGGACACACAGGACACTCAGGACACACAGGACACACAGGACACACAGGACACTCAGGACACACAGGACACACAGGACACACAGGACACTCAGGACACACAGGACACACAGGACACACAGGACACTCAGGAAACTCAGGACACTCAGGACACTCAGGACACTCAGGACACACAGGACACACAGGACACACAGGACACTCAGGACACACAGGACACTCAGGACACACAGGACACACAGGACACACAGGACACTCAGGACACACAGGACACACAGGACACTCAGGACACTCAGGACACACAGGACACACAGGACACACAGGACACACAGGACACTCAGGACACTCAGGACACACAGGACACTCAGGACACACAGGACACTCAGGACACACAGGACACACAGGACACTCAGGACACACAGGACACTCAGGAAACTCAGGACACACAGGACACACAGGACACTCAGGACACACAGGACACTCAGGACACTCAGGACACACAGGACACTCAGGACACTCAGGACACACAGGACACTCAGGACACTCAGGACACTCAGGACACACAGGACACTCAGGACACGCAGGACACTCAGGACACACAGGACACTCAGGACACGCAGGATACACAGGACACTCAGGACACTCAGGACACACAGGACACACAGGACACTCAGGACACACAGGACACTCAGGACACACAGGACACTCAGGACACTCAGGACACTCAGGACACGCAGGATACACAGGACACTCAGGACACTCAGGACACTCAGGACACCCAGGATACACAGGACACTCAGGACACTCAGGACACACAGGACACTCAGGACACTCAGGACACTCAGGACACCCAGGATACACAGGACACTCAGGACACTCAGGACACTCAGGACACTCAGGACACTCAGGACACGCAGGATACACAGGACACTCAGGACACTCAGGACACACAGGACACTCAGGACACTCAGGACACTCAGGACACGCAGGATACACAGGACACTCAGGACACTCAGGACACACAGGACACACAGGACACACAGGACACTCAGGACACACAGGACACTCAGGACACACAGGACACTCAGGACACGCAGGATACACAGGACACTCAGGACACACAGGACACACAGGACACACAGGACACTCAGGACACACAGGACACACAGGACACACAGGACACTCAGGACACACAGGACACACAGGACACACAGGACACTCAGGACACACAGGACACACAGGACACACAGGACACACAGGACACTCAGGAAACTCAGGACACTCAGGACACTCAGGACACTCAGGACACACAGGACACACAGGACACACAGGACACTCAGGACACACAGGACACTCAGGACACACAGGACACACAGGACACACAGGACACTCAGGACACACAGGACACACAGGACACTCAGGACACTCAGGACACACAGGACACACAGGACACACAGGACACACAGGACACTCAGGACACTCAGGACACACAGGACACTCAGGACACACAGGACACTCAGGACACACAGGACACACAGGACACTCAGGACACACAGGACACTCAGGAAACTCAGGACACACAGGACACACAGGACACTCAGGACACACAGGACACTCAGGACACTCAGGACACACAGGACACTCAGGACACTCAGGACACACAGGACACTCAGGACACTCAGGACACTCAGGACACACAGGACACTCAGGACACGCAGGACACTCAGGACACACAGGACACTCAGGACACGCAGGATACACAGGACACTCAGGACACTCAGGACACACAGGACACACAGGACACTCAGGACACACAGGACACTCAGGACACACAGGACACTCAGGACACTCAGGACACTCAGGACACGCAGGATACACAGGACACTCAGGACACTCAGGACACTCAGGACACCCAGGATACACAGGACACTCAGGACACTCAGGACACACAGGACACTCAGGACACTCAGGACACTCAGGACACCCAGGATACACAGGACACTCAGGACACTCAGGACACTCAGGACACTCAGGACACTCAGGACACGCAGGATACACAGGACACTCAGGACACTCAGGACACACAGGACACTCAGGACACTCAGGACACTCAGGACACGCAGGATACACAGGACACTCAGGACACTCAGGACACACAGGACACACAGGACACACAGGACACTCAGGACACACAGGACACTCAGGACACACAGGACACTCAGGACACGCAGGATACACAGGACACTCAGGACACACAGGACACTCAGGACACTCAGGACACGCAGGATACACAGGACACTCAGGACACACAGGACACTCAGGACACACAGGATACACAGGACACTCAGGACACTCAGGACACACAGGACACTCAGGACACTCAGGACACTCAGGACACGCAGGACACACAGGACACTCAGGACACACAGGACACTCAGGACACACAGGACACACAGGACACTCAGGACACTCAGGACACACAGGACACACAGGACACACAGGACACTCAGGACACGCAGGACACACAGGACACTCAGGACACACAGGACACTCAGGACACACAGGACACTCAGGACACACAGGACACACAGGACACTCAGGACACTCAGGACACACAGGACACACAGGACACACAGGACACTCAGGACACATTCACACTGTTCAGCGGTTCTGCTGTGTGTTCAGGGGTCCTGCACATATCGACCCGTTAGCACAAACACGAGGTCTGGTTTTTCTTCTATCCGATTAGGGACACTTTCAAAAGTGGCTCTAAACCGGATATGTCACCTGACAAATGCAGATATCAATATCTAAAGAGCAGGATGGTTTATGTAATAATGTTATGTGAAATTTAGAACTCAAAACACAGAATAAGACATAAAATCATCACAATGAAATTAATAAATATTGTGCAAAATAGGGGTTTAAAATAGTTTAAAAGTATTTTTGGAACTGGCAGAAGGAAATAAAGCAGTTATTGAATAATGGTGATAATTTCAAAATAGTAATACATAAGCCGATTACTATAAGTTATGTTTTAAGTGAATGTAAATGTCAAAATATCAGATCTGTGCATGGTCTTGTATTTGACTGAACTATCACTTATATCGCAGATAAACTTAAACTGTTCATTTAGCTTATAACCTTCAATATTTCACTATTGTACATTACTAACATCTCTCAGTGAACATTGCTTGTACAGTCGAGAGAAATCTGCGGTATATGAGATCATTTACACACCAGTTTATTAGCATGATCTTAAAAACCATCATAAACTACTTGAAGTTTTCACAAGAGCTGTAATATAATACCATTCAGATGCATTATAAATGCTTTCATTGAGAAAAATATAGCCTATCTAATGATCATATATCAGTTTATATCTCACCAAACATCACGAAGCTCAGTCATTATCACTCATCATACATTATATATATTTGGCTGCGATCTATTATTTAAGCTCTATTATCGTCTGTGGCATGAGTTATTCTGCAGGTATGAAAATAGTTTTTCCATCGCTTTTAAAAGGTTAGTTCATCCAAAAAAAGAAAATTCTCTCATTACTTACTGTCGTTGTGAGCCTGAACGTGCAGTAAAGCTCCAGATCTACAAAAAAAGCACAACAAAACTTTCATAAAATATTCCATAGAGTTTAGCACTATAATAAAACTCTTCTTGACAGCGTTGTGTGATGAACGGACACATAAATGGTGCTGTCCATCGGGTCTTGTGTCTCGTAACATTATAAGATCTGGAATATAGTGCATGAATCAAATTAACTTTAATATGGTCCATTTTTTTAACTTGGCAGATTCAATCACCATTTACTTTCATTGTGTGCAATGAACTAACTCTGAATAAAGCTTATTCTGAAAAGAACATTTGTGTAATATTTCTTATGATATAACCTGTAATTATCTTTGAGTTCTAGCAAACACACAATAGAGCCTCTGGGGAAGAAAAGAGTTTCAAGGAAGAAAATTGTCTGCAAATGTATGTAATTTGCAACGAGTCTCTAAAAGACACAAAATTCAATCAAAAGTTTCCTTGTATAAAACAGATTAAGAGCATTAGATGCTCCCTGTGTGTCTGCGTGATGATGAGAAAGAATAAAAGTGTGTTAGGAGTAAATAAAAAAATTCTCAGCTAATAAAGAGTTATTAAACTAATATAAGAATATCGGTAACGCTTTACAATAAGGTTTAATTTGTTAACATTAGTTCATGTATTAACTAACAATGAGCAAAACATTTGTTACAGAATTTATTAATCTTTGTTAATGTTAGCTATTATAGTCATTCATTGGTTGTTCATGTTAGTTCACACTGCATTAACAAATGTTAACAAATACAACCTTTAATTTTAATAATGTATTTGTAAATGCTTAAATTAACATTAACTTAGATTAATAAAGGCTGTTGAAGTATTGTTCATTCTTAGTTTATATTAAATAAAGTAGTTAACTAATGTTAACTACTGAAACCTTACTGTAAAGTGTTTCCAGAATATCTGCCATGTCTGCACTGAAAGTCCATAATACACAAAAAGTCTAGAGAATGAAAAAATATGTCATATTCAAGATATATTCTCTGAAAATAAGGTGTTTTTATATTTGGAAAACCAAGTCAATCAAAACAAGATGTTTTCAGTGTAGTCGTTATTAGTCAAAATACTGATCCGTTATGAATCAACACAGACAGGAGTGTGTGTTTCCACAGTCACACGTGATGAAGCGAGTGTACGGTCATATTAAACATGGTCAAGCCATTGACCCAGAAACATCTGTGGAGCAAACCCAGAGAAACGGCGCGCGAGGGACCCACTGGGCCTGTGTGACAGCGGGAGAACCAGAGGAACATGGAGAGAAAGAACCAGAGGAACACGGAGAGAGAAAACCAGAGGAACACAGAGAGAGAGAACCAGAGGAACACGGAGAGAGAAAATCAGAGGAATACGGAGAGAGAGAACCAGAGGAACACGGAGAGAGAGAACCAGAGGAACATGGAGAGAGAGAAACAGAGGAACACAGAGAGAGAGAACCAGAGGAACACGGAGAGAGAGAACCAGAGGAACACGGAGAGAGAGAAACAGAGGAACATGGAGAGAGAGAAACAGAGGAACACGGAGAGAGAGAACCAGACGAACACGGAGAGAGAGAATCAGAGGAACACGGAGAGAGAGAAACAGAGGAACACGGAGAGAGAGAAACAGAGGAACATGGAGAGAGAGAACCAGAGGAACACGGAGAGAGAGAACCAGAGGAACACGGAGAGAGAGAAACAGAGGAACACGGAGAGAGAGAACCAGAGGAACACGGAGAGAGAGAAACAGAGGAACATGTAGAGAGAGAAACAGAGGAACACGGAGAGAGAGAACCAGAGGAACACGGAGAGAGAGAACCAGAGGAACACGGAGAGAGAGAAACAGAGGAACACGTAGAGAGAGAAACAGAGGAACACAGAGAGAGAACCAGAGGAACACGGATAGAGAGAACCAGAGGAACACGGAGAGAGAGAAACAGAGGAACACGGAGAGAGAGAACCAGAGGAACACGGAGAGAGAGAAACAGAGGAACACGTAGAGAGAGAAACAGAGGAACACGTAGAGAGAGAAACAGAGGAACACATAGAGAGAGAACCAGAGGAACACGGAGAGAGAGAAACAGAGGAACACGGAGAGAGAGAAACAGAGGAACACGGAAAGAGAGAACCAGAAGAACACGGAGAGAGAGAACCAGAGGAACACGGAGAGAGAGAACCAGAGGAACGCGTAGAGAGAGAAACAGAGGAACGCGTAGAGAGAGAAACAGAGGAACACGGAGAGAGAGAAACAGAGGAACACGGAGAGAGAGAAACAGAGGAACACGTAGAGAGAGAAACGTCTCGGTTACGTATGTAACCCTAGTTCCCTGATAGGGAACGAGACGCTGTGTCAAGCTGTGGGAACGCCTCTGCGTGTGTGCGTCATGAAGCACGTATGGAATCAGTCCAATGGAGAGACGGAACGTCATAGGCGGGTGATGTCATCGACCAGGAAACTATAAAGCACCCCCAAAACACAAGCGCGACAGCTTCAGGCCTGAAGGAAGCGCTAACGGGCATGCTGGGAGTATGGCAGAACGACGCAGCATCTCGTTCCCTATCAGGGAACTAGGGTTACATACGTAACCGAGACGTTCCCTTTCAAGGGAACTCGAGCTGCGTCAAGCCGTGGGAACGCCAATACCCACGTCGCCATAGGAGCAAATGACCGTCATGTGGGAACTAGCGCACAGAGGACGAGAGCACCTGCGCCCCAGGAGTGGAACTTAAGTCCAATTCATAGAACTTAACAAATGTATGCGGTGAGGACCACCCAGCCGCATCACAAACATCACTTAGCGATACTCCTGACAACAATGCCTTAGAAGCAGCCATACTCCTAGTAGAGTGGGCTCGTACAGCCAAAGGTGAAGGCTGACCAGCCGACTCATAAGCAAGTGAGATGGCCTCAACCACCCACTTGCTCATTCTCTGTTTAGACGCGGGACACCCTTTCCTGGGTGGCCCAAAGCACACAAATAACTGTTCTGATTTCCTCCACAGGGCAGCTCTGTGGACGTAAGCGTCTAACGCCCTAACCGGGCAGAGAAGGTTAAGTTTCTCCTGATCTGATGACACAAGAGGAGGAGGATAGAAAGCCTGCAGCACTGTAGGTCTAACAGCATTAGTAGGGACCTTAGGGACATAACCTGGTCTAGGGTATAGAAAAGCCTTAACCATACCAGGCGAAAACTCCTAGGCACGAGGGTGCAACCGACAGAGCCTGCAAATCTCAGATTCTCTTAAGTGAGGAGATTACAAGCAGAAAAAGAGTTTTATACGTGAGAAATTTCTCAGAAACTTCCTCAATAGGTTCAAAGGGGGCCAAAGAAAGGCCCTCTAGTACAATGGCCAAATCCCAAGTCGGCACCCTCATACGAACTGCAGGCCTCAGCCTCAAAGTGCCACGAAGGAAGCGAGTTATAAGTGGGTGAAACTCCACTGAAAGGGACATGGTAAGCAGCTAGTGCCACCACATACACCTTTAGTGTGGAGGGGGATAACCCTGCAGAGAAACGCTCCTGCAGAAACTCCAGCACTGCACCCACTGGGCCGTTAACTGGGTCCTGCCGGTGTTCTGCAAATCAAGAAGTGAAAAGTTTCCACTTCAGGGCATATAACTTCCTCGTGGACGGAGCTCTGGAGTGAAGGATGGGTTCAACAACCTCAGTTGAGAGACCAGATTCTATGAGCAGGGCCCCCTCAGAGGCCAAGCCCACAGTTTCCACAACTCTGGGCGGGGGTGAAATATCGTACCGCCCTCCTGAGAGAGTAGATCCCTCCTGATCGGAATCTCCAAGGGAGAGCCGTCCAGAAGAGATATTAGTTCCGCGAACCATACTCGGGCCGGCCAGAACGGGGCTAATAGAAGTAGGCTGACCCCGTCCCGGCGAACCCTCTCCAGAACTCCTGGTAGCAGAGCAACCGGGGGAAAAGCATACAGACGTGACCTCGGCCACGGCTGTATCAGAGCATCCAACCCCAGAGGGGCTGGCTGACTGATGGAGAACCACAGATGACAGTGCGTTGTCTCCTTGGAAGCGAATAGGTCCACCTCGGCGCGACCGAAACTCAACCAAAGGAGCTCCACCACCTCGGGGTGGAGCCTCCATTCCCCCGGCCTCGGCCCCTGCCTTGACAGGGAGTCTGCTACCACATTCAAATAACCAGGAAGATACATAGCTCTCAGAGACCGTAACTTCCCCTGGGACCACAGGAGGATCTGACGGGCCAACTTGTAAAGTGGACGCGACCGCAGGCCCCCCTGATGATTTATATACGAGACCACCGACATGTTGTCTGACTGAACTAGCACATGATGACCTCTGAGGTCTGCTAGGAAGTGTTTCAAAGCTTGGAACACCGCCAACATCTCTAGACAATTTATATGCCATGATAGATGATGGTCCTGCCACAGACCTTGGGCTGGACGACCACTCATGACCGCCCCCCACCCTGTGAGGGAAGCATCCGTCGTTAGCATTACGCGACGACAAAAAGCCCCCAACACAGGCCCTTTGGATAGGAACCAGGTTTCTTTCCACATGACCAGAGCACGAAGGCAGCGCCGCGTGACTTTGATCGTGGGTAGGGGATTTCCCCTCGGGGAGAATCCCTTGGTCCGGAGCCACCACTGCAGTGGTCTCATGTACAACAGGCCGCAAGGTATAACGTTGGACGCTGCTGCCATCAGACCCAACAGTCTCTGAAACTGTTTTACAGTGAGTAGCTGGCCTAGCTTTACTTGTTTCATAGCTGAAAGAATCGAAGCGATGCGGGTCGGAGAAAGTCGCGCCCGCATCGAGACCGAATCCCAAACGACGCCCAGAAAAGTGGTCTTCTGAGAAGGAGATAATACACTTTTCTTTGCGTTCAGCCTCAACCCCAACTTTCTTATATGAGTGAGAACGACATCTCGATGCTGAACCGCCATCTGCTCTGTCTGAGCTAAAATCAACCAATCGTCGATGTAATTGAGGATACGAATGCCCTGAAACCTCAGGGGCACTAAAGCTGCATCCATGCATTTTGTGAAAGTGCGGGGAGATAAAGCTAGGCCAAATGGAAGAACCTTGTACTGGTACGCCTCGCCCCCAAAGGCGAACCTAGGGAACTTCCTGTGTTGTGGAAGGATGGAAATATGGAAGTACGCGTCCTTCAGATATATGGTGACAAACCAGTCCTCGGATCTGATTTGTGACACGATCTGCTTGATAGTGAGCATCTTGAATTTTAGCTTCCCTACCGAGCGATTAAACAGGCGCAGATCTAAAATTGGACGCAACCCCCCATCCTTCTTTGGAACGATGAAATATTGGCTGTAAAAACCTGACTCCAAACTGGGAAGAGGAACCTGTTCTATAGCCTCCTTTTGAAGGAGCGCTTTCACCTCTTGTTCCATTACCAGAGCCTGCTCGGGGCCCACCACTGTGGGCAGAACCCCTCTGAATTTTGGTGGACGACACCAGAATTGGATAGCATAACCCTTTTTTACTGTGTGCAGAACCCACTGAGATATTTTTGGAAGGCTTTTCCACTCTGCCAGAAATACTACTAAGGGTACCAGTCTCTCGAGACTGGCCTCTGGTGTAACTTGAGCAGCGTCTGGTCCCACTGTTTGGAAGGGGGAGCGCGAGACGCGCCACTCTGCTTCTGTTGCGCCCTATGTGAGGAGCTGACTGACGGCCTGGACTGCTCCCGCCCAGCAGTACCGGGGACATGAATTTTAAGAGGCATAAATTTCTGAAACGCTGCTGACTGTTTCTTCTCTTCCTGAAATCTATCTATGACAGTATTGACAGAATCACCAAAAAGACCATGAGGAGAGAGCGGAGCGTCCAAAAGAAAAGCTTTGTCTTTTTCTTTCATGCCAGAGAGATTTAACCATAGATGCCTCTCTGCGGCCACCAGGGCTGCCATAGTACGGCCCATTAGCTTGGCCGACTCCTTGGTGGCGTGCAGAGATAAATCTGCAGCCTGACGCAGTTCGCGAACTACGTCAGTGCTGACCTCTTGAGTGTCACTCACATCCTTTAATAAGTCAGCCTGGTATGCCTGCAAGATGGACATCGTGTGCAGGCACGCCGAGGCTTGACCGGCCGCCGAATACGCCTTACCCACTAAAGCTGATGTATTTCTAAGGGGCTTAGAGGGTAAAAGTGGTGCTTTAAAAGAAGATGCAGCTTCAGCAGAAAGATGACTAGCAAGCGCCTCTTCTGCTTTGGGCATCGCCCCATAACCATGAGATTTAGCCCCCACAATGTTTGAATAAGTGGACGTTTGAGGGCTAAAAACACGATAAGAGACCGGCTTTTTCCACGATCTCGAAACCTCTGTGTGGAGATCAGGGAAGAAGGGCAAGCACCGGCGTGGAGGTTGAGAACGGGAAGGCAAAAATCTTTCATCTAATTTAGATTTTTCTCTAGACTCCTGCCTAACAGCTGGCCACTCGATGCTTAATTTAGAAACAGCACGAGTGAGCACCTCCATAAGCTCCTCACTTTCGGGAGAGCGAGATGGCGAATCATCGACATCTCCCGCATCCAGACTAACAACATCCAGATTCTCAGAACTGGATAGTTGCAGTACTGGGGCCTCAGTTCGGGGGGAAGAAACCGCAGAGCGTGCTTCCGAACCCGAGACTGAGGCACTGGATCTAACAGGTAAGGGCTGAGATAGGGCAAAGCCCGTCTCAAGCCCCGCTGTTAGATCCATCTGCGATCCCCACGAATGACGTCGCCGCTCAGCCTCGGCATAAGCGGGACCCGATCCGCGGGGATCGCGAACCGAACCACTCCCCTCAAAGAGTGATCGGCGGGAGCGGAGCGTTCTAAGAGGCAAACGCTCGCAATGCTCACAATCAGCCCCCTCGAGAGCTGACTGGGCATGCTGCACTCCCAAACAAACAACACATAAACTGTGTGTATCCCCGCCCTTTAAATAGCGCGAGCAGGGAGGAACACACTTTTTAAATTGTTGTTCGCTCGCCATTGTCTCTCAATATAATATATATATATATAGTTTTTTGAAATAGTGAAACTCCTGCTTAGTGACAGACAAAAACACTTGAGACAGATCCACATATAGCGCTTACTGAAGGCATAGAAGCTGTCGCACTTGTGTTTTGGGGTTGCTTTATAGTTTCCTGGTCGATGACGTCACCCGCCTATGACGTTCCGTCTCTCCATTGGACTGATTCCATACGTGCTTCATGACGCACACACGCAGAGGCGTTCCCACAGCTTGACGCAGCTCGAGTTCCCTTGAAAGGGAACAGAGGAACACGGAGAGAGAGAAACAGAGGAACACGGAGAGAGAAAAACAGAGGAACACGGAGAGAGAGAACCAGAGGAACACGGAGAGAGAGAACCAGAGGAACACGGAGAGAGAGAACAAGAGGAACACGGAGAGAGAGAACCAGAGGAACACGGAGAGAGAGAACCAGAGGAACACGGAGAGAGGGAGAGAGAGTAACAGAGGAACACGGAGAGAGAGAAACAGAGGAACACGGAGAGAGGGAGAGAGAGAAACAGAGGAACACGGAGAGAGAGAAACAGAGGAACACGGAGAGAGAGAACCAGAGGAACACGGAGAGAGAGAAACAGAGGAACACGGAGAGAGAGAACCAGAGAAACACGGAAAGAGGGAGAGAGAGAAACAGAGGAACACGGAGAGAGAGAACCAGAGGAACACGGAGAGAGAGAACCAGAGGAACACGGAGAGAGAGAACCAGAGGAACACAGAGAGAGAAACAGAGGAACACGGAGAGAGAGAAACAGAGGAACACGGAGAGAGAAAAACAGAGGAACACGGAGAGAGAGAAACAGAGGAACACGGAGAGAGAGAACCAGAGGAACACGGAGAGAGAGAAACAGAGGAACACGTAGAGAGAGAAACAGAGGAACACAGAGAGAGAGAAACAGAGGAACACGGAGAGAGAGAAACAGAGGAACACAGAGAGAGAGAAACATAGGAACACGGAGAGAGAGAACCAGAGAAACACGGAGAGAGAGAACCAGAGGAACACGGAGAGATAGAAACAGAGGAACACGGAGAGAGAGAGAGAGAGAGAAACAGAGGAGCTATAATTGAGCATAATTGAGCTAATTCTCTTAAAATAAATAGGTAGCCTTTTTTCCTTAACAGGTTAATCAGTTCCTCAATTCAAGCCTTGTGTGTGTTTCCTTAAAAAAATGTATCTCTTGATTTTATTAGTGAAATGTTCTCAATATTTTCTATACAACACTGAACCACAATTTTCTTAAGGAAATATACACAATATTTTTAATTATCACCTTAATTTTTTTAATGAAAATTACAAGACCCATGGTTCATTTTTTACAGTGCGGAGGAGAATGGAGACAGGAGAAAAACAGGCCCAATCCACTCCTGCGACCAAAAGATCTCATTTCAACTCACACAACAACAACATTAATATCAATGTCCACATGAACTTCTGACAGAAAGAGCAGAGAGATACAGGAGATGGTGAAAAAGAGACTATAATGAGAATTCTATAATGAGAAAATGCATGCAGTGATTTTATGTGGATGTTTCTCTTATTTACTAGGGCATCATGCTGATTATACAGAGTAAACAGTCTTTTATGGCTTTCGTGCTGCATTAGTTTAAAACACAGAATATACAGCAGAAACATGTTACCATGGAGACCGAGATGTTCCATGCCGTTTCTCCTGCATTGTCCTCTGCGTTTCTCTCTCGATTCTTCAGATCAGGAGGATTCAGCAGTCTGACAGTCCAGTCTCGGAGAATGAGGAAATACACAATATGCTTCAAGAAAACACAAGATGGCACTTTACATGAATGGGGTACAGAGTGTTTCATCTTTGATTTAAAAAAATATTTTGGTAACACCTTCTATGAAGTGTGAAATGGTATATTCAACATGTACAGCAATTCAAATCATACACAATTATCATCATTTTGACATTATTAAAATGCAATACATTGAAAATGTAATGTTTGGTCTAAATAGCTGAGTGAGCTGAAATTAGGCTGATTATAAACTAATGATATACATTCAGTTATGTTTATTGCCAGACAATAATGAAATCACACATCAGTGTTTCAAACTGTTCATACATGATGAAATGTCTGGTAACAGTGCTGCAAAATTTGCAAACATTATAAAATATAAAGAATACCCTGAGGTGAAAATCCAGTTTTTAATATTGTTTATATGTCTATGTTGTGTTTTTAATATGCTTTAAGACAAACCATGCATACATTCATAAGTCAGCATTGCTGAGTATTTTCTCCTTAAAACTAAAGTGAACCAAAGACAGTCTCAAAAAAACGGTTTGAAAATCGCTGGTGTTTCTGACCTCACAAACTTGTAACCAATCAGATCAACGTGTGATCGTCAACGAGTGGATCTCTGAGCTGAGTGAGTGAGTGGGGGTGGGGCTCATTTGCATATTCATAGGATTATATTTATATTCATATACTAAATGAGGCAAGGATGTAGAGTTACATTCAAGATATTTCAAGGCATGAATAATTTTCTTTTCAAGGAAATTATGTTTAAATATGTCATTATGGTGATCAAAGATGAGTTTTAAGGGATAAAATGATTGACTACAGGGGGACTTTAAAATTCAGCACAACACCGGCATGGTCCGAGTTAACAACTGAAACTGACATAGGGATGGGCGATGAAACATTAATCAGTCCCGCTGTTACTCGGTAACTCAGTCACGCTGTAACTCTACCAGTGCTGTGCGCTCGTCAATTACCTGTTCTTTTAAAACCTCCAGCCAGTAACTAGTAATTACTAATACTGTAGAAATAGACTTATCAGAAAATATTACCAAAAACTGCTGAACAGAAGCCCAGCCTAGGTTAGCCTATGCGTTAATCCGCACCTGTGTGTGACTATTAATGATTTAAATCCCATACTGTAGCTTTTTAGTAGAAGGTGCCAATTTAAGCATTCTGCGCAGGTAACATGCTCTCCATCTCTCTCAAACTCTACACTGCTTTACTGTGACCTTCAGAAACAACTATCAACTGAATCCTTTATGTGATGCTGCTTTGAAAAGCTTCAGAATGAGTCGGCAATGAGATTCACATTATACAACAAAAGATGAAGATCCACGATGAAGGATCTGAGCACTGAATAAAGTTTTCAGTACTGAGTTCTGATCTGTTACTACAGTATTTGTCTGTGACAAACTTTCTTTGAGTTTTTTTTACAGAGCATTACTTCTAGTGTACTGTGTCAGAGAGAAACATAAATTCTGGAAGACATGCTTTTCATCTTCTCGTTGAAAAAACTGTTCCCTTTCGTTGTCACTCCGAGTTACGTCGGATGACGACGAATGGGGTTTCGCTTAGAAAGCCTATCAGCTTCGAGTATTACAAAACGAGCCTATGGCAAAGAAATGCCATGGGTCTGCGGAATTTGCATGACGTAACTCCGCCCCACCTCGTGGGTATAAAAGGAGGAAGTCCGCAACAGCAGTTTATGTTTTCGCTTCGGAGCCAAGTGTATTCTTCTCTCCACAAGCCATCTCTGAATTGTCAGCTTTACAAACGAGTACCTCGAGTGTTGGTGTGACGGCGATCTACGGCGAGCGCGTGCTTCCTGCTGATCTGTTGCAGTGGTCTGCCAGTCGGTGCGTGTCTCCCCGGGTGCTTCAACACTTGAGTTTTCTCTCACTAAAAGAGCTTGCACGCGGCACGTCTTTTTAAAGACGGCTCGCCCGTGCATTTAAAAAAAAAAAAAAAAAAATGAATGGTGCGGCAGCTTGGTATCGGACTCTGATGGGCACGAGCGTTGTCTAGTATGTTTGGGCTTGATCATGCTAGAGCAGCGCTCGTGGATGACTCATGTTTTCTCCATGGAAACATGATCATTGCGTCATTAAGGTCGAGACTCGGTGAACTCACATGAGTGAGAGTCCCCTCATCCACTCCCCGATCTTCGGCTGGTGGCCAGGGTGACCTGAGGGTTTCGGTCTGGAACAAGGCGCCGACTATGTGTCCGCGACCCCAGCCCCCCTCTTCAATGACGGTGCCCGCTAGTGAACAGGTGATTCCCACGGGTCTACCCTCTGGTGGCCCGTGTGTTTCATTTGAAGCTACAGAGGATGATATTATGTTTGTAGCAGCTTCACTAGGTGGGTTTGATTTTCCTGGAAGTGACGACTCGTCGAATCTGATCCGGAGATGACGGCCATGCTTTCCCGGGACGATTGGTTTTTGGGTGAGGCCGCCGACCCTCGTCCACGGCAAACCCCAATACCGTTCTTCCCGGACGTGCATGATGAGATCAGGGGCCATTCGCTGATCTCATCCGCCTTTCCTCCCCTCGATGGGGCCGCTGCCCGTGGGTACACTGGGGTTCCCCCGGCTGAACGCTCTGTTGCGATGCTATGTGTCCTCAGAGTGCTTCTTCTCGGCGCAATCCTAAGCACCCGTCCGTGGCCTGTAGTTTTTCGTCTACGCTTGTGGCGAGATCCTATAGCGCCACGGGACTGGCGGCCGCCTCACTGCGTGCCATGGTCATTCTGCTGGTCTACCTGACCCAAATGCTCATGGACCTGCACGAGGGCGGGACTGACCCAGGGCTCTTCACTGAGCTGCGCGCCGCCACTAACCTTGCTCTCCGAGCGACGAAAGTGGTCGTACGCTCCTTGGGTCGGGTGATGCTCACCATTCGGTGGCCGTACCTGTTTGATGTGCTGGATGTCGCGCGGACCCGTCTGTCCGTCATTCCCACATCCCAGGTCGGCCTCTTCGGTGGTGCGGTTGAGGGCTGGCCCAACAGCTCTCAGCCGTCCATGAGCAGACTGACGTTGATTCTGTCCCGACGGCCCCGCCGTCCGCTCAGATCCCTCGGTCTGCCCACCGCCAAGGGCGCCCTCCCGCGGCTCCCACCCTGCCCGTTCACCCGGGCCGGCTCTGGGGGCCGCGGGTGGACGCCACAGCCCTCTCTAGCCCCGCCCCCCGCTACACGCCGGGTTAAGCGGCGCTCCTGAGACGGGCTCCTCGGGGATGGAGCAGGTTGAGGTCGACTCTGTCCCGACGGCCCCGCCGTCCGCTCAGGTCCCTCGGTCTGCCCACCGCCGAGGGCGCCCCCCCGCGGCTCCCACCCCGCCCGTTCACCCGGGCCGGCTCTGGAGGCCGCGGCCGGACGCCAAAGCCCTCTCCAGCCCCGCCCCCCGCTACGCGCCGGGTTAGGTGGCGCTCTTGAGAGGGGCTCCTCAGAGATGGGACTCAGTTCTTTCCAGGAGTTGGGAGCAGGACCACTCCTTTCCCCGGTGGAGGGCCGGGGAAGAATCCTTATTCGCAAAGAACTGACTCTCCCGTCTCTGAGCACACAGAGTTCTCGGATGACACAGAGCGCCGCCCTCTAGCCGTGCCGTCCACGGACCGCTTCGCCCCTGTCCCCCTCTGTCGCCAGACCCCTGGCAGAGCAGGCCCCTGCGGGACGACCAGCCTGGTCCTCCCCTGGCCCCCTCTGCCAGGGCGCGGTTGCTAACTGTGCTATGCCGTCCACGTCTGGGCCAGTTACTCCGCTTCGCTGCCCCTCCGGGGGGACGCCTGTCGTCGCGTGATCCCGCCGGTTCAGTTCCTGGGAGCCTGGCTAGAGCTTCCCCGTCTGTCCCGCTGGATCGCGCGCTCCGTCAGGCTCGGCTTGCGATTCAGTTCGCACGGTCTCCTCCCCGCTTCAGGGGAGTCCGCTCCTCTTTGGTCGGTGGCAATGCCCCCGTCATGAGAGCAGAGATTGCCACCCTGCTGGTGAAGGGTGCAATCGAGACTGTCCCTCCAGCCGAGATGAGGTCCGGGTTCTACAGCCCCTATTTCATTGTCCCCAAGAAAACCGGTGGGTTACGGCCAATCCTGGACTTGCGCGTGCTGAACCGCTCCCTTCACAGGCTGCCGTTCAAGATGCTCACCGCCAAACGCGTTCTCGAATGCGTGCGGCCCCAGGATTGGTTTGCAGCGATCGACCTGAAGGACGCCTACTTTCATGTCTCCATTCTTCCTCGACACAGACCGTTCCTACGGTTTGCTTTCGAGGGGCAGGCATACCAGTACGCGGTTCTCCCTTTCGGGCTAGCCCTGTCTCCTCGCACCTTCACGAATGTCGTCGAGGCTGCCCTTGTTCCCCTTCGGGAACACGGGGTTTGCATCCTGAGTTATATCGACGACTGGCTGATCCTAGCTCACTCTCGAGATCAGGTTTGCGAACACAGGGACCTAGTGCTCCGGCACCTAGCTCGTCTGGGCCTTCGGGTCAACTGGGAGAAGAGCAAACTTTGCCCCGTGCAGAGGATCTCTCTTCTCGGTATGGACATCGACTCGGTCGCCATCTCCGCGCAGCTTACGAGCGAGCGCGCGCAGTCACTGCTGACTTGCCTGAGACATCTCAGGAGCAAGAATGCGGTTCCACTGAAACATTTTCAGAGGCTCCTGGGGCATATGGCATCTGCAGCCGCGGTCACGCCGCTCGGATTGCTTCATATGAGACCGCTTCAGCTTTGGCTTCGCGACCGAGTCCCGAGGTGGGCATGGCATCAAGGCACGCTCCGGGTACCAGTTACTCCGACCTGCCGTCAGTTCCTCACCCCGTGGTCGAACCTCAGTTTTCTCAGGGCGGGTGTCCCCCTGGAACGAGCTTCCCAGCATGTTGTGGTCTCCACGGATGCCTCCACCACGGGCTGGGGCGCCATGTGCAATGGACATGCTGCTGCGGGCTCCTGGACAGGACCCCAGCGGCTATGGCATGTCAATTGCCTCGAGTTGTTGGCAGTACGCCTTGCCCTGCACCGCTTCCGGGCGTTGCTCAGGGGTCAACACGTACTAGTCCGCTCAGACAATACCGCTACTGTAGCGTACATCAACCATCAAGGTGGTCTACGCTCCCGCCGTATGTCACAACTCACCTCCTTCTATGGAGTCAGAAGCATCTGAGGTCGCTTCGAGCCATTTTCATTCCCGGAGCCCTGAACTGTGCAGCCGACGAGCTCTCACGGCTTCAGCCCCTCCCTGGAGAATGGCGACTCCATCCCCAGTCGGTTCAGCTGATTTGGGACCAGTTCGGGGACGCACAGATAGATCTGTTTGCCTCTCACGACTCGACCCATTGCGCCCTGTATTTTTCCCTGACCGAGGGCACGCTCGGCACGGATGCACTGGCGCACAGCTGGCCGCCGGGCCGCAAATATGCGTTTCCCCCAGTGAGCCTTCTTGCGCAGACCTTGCGCAAGGTCAGGGAGGACGAGGAGCAGGTCATTTTGGTCGCGCCGTATTGGCCCGGCCGGACCTGGTTCCCCGAACTTGCACTCCTCGCGACAGCACCTCCCTGGCCCATTCCTCTGAGGAAGGACCTTCTTTCTCAGGCACCCTCACCCTGTGGCACCCTCGCCCCGATCTCTGGAGCCTCCACGTGTGGCTCCTGGACGGCTCGAGGTAGGTCTGAGTACCCTTCCACCAGCGGTGGCGGCTACCATCACTTCCGCTAGAGCGTCGTCCACGAGACACGTCTATGCGTTGAAGTGGAACCTCTTCGTCGACTGGTGCTCTTCTCACCGAGAAGACCCCCGGAGTTGCTCGATCAGCGTTGTGCTTTCCTTCCTTCAGCAAGGGTTGGAGCGAAGGCTGTCTCCCTCCACCCTTAAGGTCTATGTTGCCGCCATTGCCGCACACCATGACCTAGTCGAAGGTAAGTCGGTAGGGAAGCACGACCTGGTCATCAGGTTCCTGAGAGGAGCAAGGAGACTAAATCCTCCTCGCCCTCCTCTCGTTCCCTCTTGGGACCTCTCAGTGGTTCTAACTGCCCTGAAGAGTGCTCCCTTTGAGCCCCTGCAGTCAGTCGAGCTTAAGTTCCTGTCAATGAAGACAGCGCTCCTGGTTGCACTGGCCTCCATCAAGAGGGTAGGGGACCTGCACGCATTCTCCGTCGACGAAGCGTGCCTGGAATTCGGACCTGCTTTCTCTCACGTGATCCTGAGACCCCGGCCCGGATATGTGCCCAAGGTTCCTACCACTCCCTTTCGGGACCAGGTGGTGAACCTGCAAGCGCTGCCCCCGGAGGAGGCAGACCCAGCCTTGGCACTGCTCTGTCCAGTACGCGCTCTTCGCGCCTATGTAGACAGGACGCGGTGTTTCAGGACCTCAGACCAGCTCTTTGTCTGTTATGGTGGGAAGCTGAAGGGAAAGGCTCTCTCCAAGCAAAGGTTGTCTCACTGGATAGTGGACGCCATTGCCTTGGCTTACCAGCAGCAAGGTCGACCGTGCCCCCTTGGTGTGACGGCCCACTCCACCCGGAGTGTGGCATCCTCTTGGGCCCTAGCGCATGGCGCCTCGCTAACAGACATCTGCAGAGCTGCAGGCTGGGCGACACCTAACACATTCGCCAGATTCTATAATCTCCGAGTGGAGCCAGTGTCCTTCCATGTACTCGCTTCAACTAGCTAGTACCGGACCCGCTCAGGTGTCTTCGCTTGCTCGCCATTCCACTCCACGGACTGGATACGTGCGATATTCTCCTCAGGTGAGCTTCCCCGAAAGCCCTGAGTTCCTCCAGCACTCCTGACGTCGGCGCCAGTGTCTCTTGCCTGCGCGTCGGCTAGGTGCCTCCCGTGTGCATGGTCCCTCCCCTGAGAGACCCCCACATGTGTATTTCCACTGTAAGCCTCTCTGAGCATGTGTCTTTCCCTTGGCAAGCCACCTTGCCACCCCTGGGGTTGAAATATTCCACCTGCGGCTGGACACCCCAGTGTTCTCCATATGTTTCCTTCGGGTCATATGTGTATTCTCTAAGTCCCCCCCCCTCTGGGTTGGCATTAATTGCATACTTCCCCTAGCTTGGGATATGCTTCCCAGTGTACCTTGGTATTCCTGTGTTAAATTGAGTCCTTCGTCCTTCTATGTCAGGGACCTCGATTTACGCAGGGCACTGGAAGACAGCTGAGAAGGTGGCGTGATTAGACTGGTAACCCCATTCGTCGTCATCCGACGTAACTCGGAGTGACAACGAAAGGGAACGTCTCGGTTACGTATGTAACCCTCGTTCCCTGAGTAGGGAACGGAGACGTTACGTCTGCCTGCCACTTTCCGCTGTACCGCGGGGATCGCCTGAGCTCAGTCTTGGCTCCTCAGCGAAGAAACATAAACTGCTGTTGCGGACTTCCTCCTTTTATACCCACGAGGTGGGGCGGAGTTACGTCATGCAAATTCCGCAGACCCATGGCATTTCTTTGCCATAGGCTCGTTTTGTAATACTCGAAGCTGATAGGCTTTCTAAGCGAAACCCCATTCGTCGTCATCCGACGTAACGTCTCCGTTCCCTACTCAGGGAACGAGGGTTACATACGTAACCGAGACGTTTTTATGGATTAAAGCTCCAGTAGGTAGCTTTTGTAAAAAAATATTTGTTAAAACTGTCATTATGTCCTCACAGTAGAATATGAGACAGATAATCTGTGGAAAATATCGAGCTCCTCTGGCTCCTCCCTGTGGTCCTATTGCCATTTGCAGAAATACACCGCTCCCGGTCAGAAACAACCAATCAGAGCCAGGAGGAATGTCTTAGCAGTGTCAATCACGCTCGTGTACGCGCTGATCACCCCTCTCTTGCACAGCGCGAGCGCGTACCGTCGTTCGTGACTCTCCTGTTCGAACTCGTTCATCCAAATGAACGAATCTTTTTTCGAGTCATTTCGTTCATTCAACGAACGAAATGACTCGCAAAAAGATTCGTTCATTTCGAACGAGTCTTTTTCGGAGTCATTTCGTTCATTCAACGAACGAAATGATTCGAAAAAGATTTGTTCATTTTGATGAACGAGTTCAAACAGGAGAGTCACGAACGTGCATCACAGAACAGAGCAAGGCGAGCATTTGTGCTTATAAAACTTAAAGTTTTTTATTTATTTTTGAAATGACCGATCGTTTCGCTAGATAAGACCCTTATTCATCGTCTGGTATCGTTTAAAGCCCTTTGAAGCTGCACTGAAACTGTCATTTGGTCCTTGAAACGTTTGTGTCCTATTGAAGTCCATTATATGGAGAAAAAGCCTGGAATGTTTTCATCAAAAACCTTAATTTCTTTTCGACTGAAGAAAGAAAGACATGGACATCTTGGATGACATGGGGGTGAGTAAATTATCAGCAAAAGTTTTTTTAAAAGTGAACTAATCCTTTAACGTTATCTTACTAGCTATTTATAACTTATAGAAAGAGTGCAACGTTATAAAGTTACATGTATTGCAAAATACATAATGATTTGAGGACCAAGTTTGTAGTCAAAGTATGGGCAGGCCATAGTCAATGTAAAGCATATTGTTGATGTTTCGTCCCTATTAGTGAATGTTCCATAACTGTTTATAATCCGGCGTCATTGGTGGTCCTGTTTACTAGCCTGCGCGTTCACGGCAGGCTCCGCTGTGGGGGAGGAGCTGTGGAGGGAGGGCTGTAGCGCAGCAGAGAGCAAGGGGGTTGGACCTGGAAGTTGTGCTTGTTCAAATTTTCAGGCTAAGTCAACATTTTCTCAAAACTCCCTACTGCAACTTTAAGTATAAACCCGTTAACACAGAAAAACTACATTACCCACAATCCTTGAGTTCTATCCACCAATCAGAAGTCTGTTACAATGGAAACACAGGAAAAATAATATGCACACACTCTAAGGACCTTATGAAGACAATCAGATCAATATTGTAATTTGAGTATTATTGTATTGCTATTACTGATTTGATTAATTGATTAATTCAAAAGTATAATCTTGTATCTTTATCTTTTTTCTCCATTGTGTTATATTCTAGCTTTGAATATAAAAAGGAATGGTTCACCAAAAACAGCATGTACTGTAATTATATTCTCATATTGCACATGATGGGACCACAAAACTTTGAGTGATAAATGTCATGTGACTAATCACACCTGAGCTGCAGGAGGATTACATCATGTCAACACTGATTGGCTACTTTATGTAGGAACAGCTACAGGAAGTCATCAGTATCTGTGACGCTTGGCAGAGAAGAACATTAAACGAAGGCAGGAAGAACATGAGCTTGTGAATTATGAATCCTGAAGGTTAATGAAAAGTGTGGCTTCTTTCCGCCCCCATCATTAATAAGACACATGGCCTGAGGAAAACAGGAGATACAGGGCATGTGTGCGGAATATACAGTACAGACTCACTACCGCACAATATATACTGGATAATGCCTACTATCTTGTTATCTTGTTAAAATTTACAATTAACTGAGTGATGTCCAATAATTATTTGCAGTAATTAATAATTAAAAAACAATAGTTAGATTGCATTTTAATTTGCTGTTGTGTAAAATTACAATAACTTCAAAATTTAGGTAAAGTACCCTTGTAGTCAATACTTGTATCCCTTAAAACTCATCTTTGATCACCAAAATTACATATTTAAATGTTTTTCCTTGAAAATAAAATTGACATGCCTTAAAATATAAGATATCTTATATTATATATATTATAAACATAATATATAAACAATATATTTAGATATCTCGAATGTAACTCTACACCCTTGCCTCATTTAGTATTCGCGGTTCTATGAATATGCAAATTAGCCCCGCCTCCACTCACTCAGCTCAGAGATCCACTCGTTGACGATCACAGGTTGATCTGATTGGTTACCAGTTTGTGACGTCAGAAACACCAGCGATTTCAAACCGTGTTTTTGAGACTGTCTTTGGTTCACTGCAGTTTTAAGGAGAAAATACTCAGCAATGCTGTCAACTTATGAATTTACACATGGTTTGTCTTAAAGCATATTGAAAAAACCACATAGACATATAACGATATTTAAAGCTGGATTTTCACCACAGGGGGACTCACACTAAAAAATCACAAGTGTGATCACTTCCATCCAGTTTGTTCATCACGCTGAAGAGACGAGGAAAAGTTAAGTTGTCAATGGTTGTGTTCGTAATGGCATACTAACATACTACTCTTAGTATTTATGCAGTCAACAAATGCACAGAGAGACGTAGAAAGGAAACTGAAAAAGAGAAAGAACAGATTCTCTTGAGCCCCTTTCACACAGTGCGTTGATCCCGGGAAATTGATGGGAAATTGCCAGAACGGCTTCAGTGTGAACGCAAACACGACCCGGGATTGATGCCGGGTTGGGGACCTATAAACATTGCCGGGATCAGTCCCGGAACGCGTGCTGTGTGAACAAAAGCCGTAATCAATGCCGTGTCGTAATGATGACGCTGAAGTGAAGTGAAAACAGGCTAGTGAAACGGTACGTAATGCGCTAGTTTATGATCGAATCAGAGAAAAAAATGCACATGCGTGGTTTCTCGAGAGAGAAATCACAGCTCATGCAAACTATTGATGCTGCTGAGACATTACATGTCACATCGATGTCACGTGTCTTTACGGGATTTTTACGGGTTGTATGTGAACGCACTCTCTGATTCCGGAAAATCACTGGCAGTGTGAATGAACCAAAATCAAACGAACCCGGGTCAAATCCCGCGTCACTTTATCCGTGTATTTTCCGGAATCTCTGTGTGAAAAGGGCTTTGTTGAAATAGATCAAGGTACACAGGACTCTAAAGCCTATCATCAGCTCTTTTCTCGGTCAGACGTGTGATTCTTGACTCGACTGCCCTCTCATAATTAATTAAACACACAGAGCTGGTTTCTCATCTGTAATGTTGCCAAGTGTGTAGTGAGCTTATCTGCAGGTCATTTGGAACAGCTCAACAATGGCTCCTTTCCAAACCCTACCTAGACAACTACCTACAAAGTGTGCATTCTGACTGTCATGGAACTCAAGTCACTGATCTACAAACAACAACTTGTACAAAATAGTGCACCTTACAAATAGCACTCCATAGGTACACACAAAGACTTGACTCAATATATTTTGTCAATGTAACGGATTTTAGTCATACATCAGATTTTGAAGAAACAGACCAAATTTTATCACTTGCAAAATGGTGTGGAAAGTCAAATTTGAAAACCAAATAGAATTTCCGCCCATCATATCCATCAACATGCTTGCACTTTACTCCACAGTGAATTTGCCTTCTGTCAAATCGCCGGCTTACTCACCTTTATATCTTTATATATAAGGGCATTATAGGCAGGCTTCTATGTAACATATCTGAATTTCTTTCTTTTACACAGAGTACCTATGGTTTACGGTCCCAGAAAACGATTTCATTGAATGTACCTCAAGCCCGAGCAGAGTTGTTCAAAAAGGCTTTCATGTTTGTTGCACAATGATCTACAGAAAACACTTAAACTACAATGTCTAATTTCCTTAAATGATTTTAAAGGTTATGTTAAAACTATAGAACACGAGTCCATCCACATGTGCACATGTTTTAATTAAAGGGACAATGTGTAGTTTTTTAAGTATTTTATTATCTAAAATCAATATTTTTATTCATAAATATGTCCTCAATGGTGTACAAATACCTCTGCCAATTATCTGACTTATCCTCGTAAATGAAGAATTTATTATCTTTATATACATGTGACGGGTAGGTCCACGGAGGCTTCCATGTCGTTCCGCCATCTTGAAAAACTATAATAGCAGAGAGGGACAAAAAGTACTAGGCCAACGCGTTTCCACAACGCGTTTTCGTTCAGAGCCAGCGTCACGTGACTGAAAGCAGCAGAAACGGACAAGCAGATCTGAGAGACGCTTGTCACTGCCCCGGCAAGTTTAAAAGGCTGCATTGCACGGTTATTTATAATGGAGGACCCTACTTATGTGAAGCAACAGGACCGGAGATTGCAAAAAACAAGGTTTAATGTCGGGATAGCTTTTTTCTAGATGGAAAGAGTTGATGCAGGAGAAAGCTTTCAAAAGAGACGCTGAACTTGCCTTTCTTCTCAACAGGTAACGTTAAGTCAATGTTACAGTCTAAATTACAAGCTTTTTTGGTCGCTTCTCTGCCTTTGGAAACTTTCAATTCTGTCAATCATCTGTTTGTTCGTTGTGTCAAGTTGCAGTTTGTTTGAAATAACAAACCTGTTCACCCGAAGGAAAACTCTTCGAAGTGCTGTTAGAAGACATCCTGTCATAGCTTTTTGGTACATAACAGTTACCGTAGATGCAACACGCATTTGAAAAAGCGAGGCGCTGGAGAGCACAATTCGTTTGAATGCAAAATACAATTTCACCGCTAGATGGGAGAAATTCCTACACATTGTCCCTTTAATGGCACTTTTATTTAAATTGAAATGTACTTGAGTTGTCTTTGCCTCTTTTGTGTTTGTTTTGTGATTGTGTGATCTAATTTGTTCTTGGCCTCTCAATGAGACAAACCTGGTTAAATAAAGGTTAAAAAAAATACTTTTGACATTAAGTCTGTTCCAAAAGGTGTCATATTAAAATGCTTCTTACACAGACAGGTTTTGGAACCGATCTGAAGTTGAGGAGTTTAAGATTTAATGCTTGACATGGTAAAGCAGGTTCAGCAGAACGATAGGACATTAGCCAACACAAGACAGGTAACCAGGAGAACACAATCAGATGGGATGCTCTCTCCTGGCTTTCTCCATCCCATCCTTATCCAGGGAATCACTTGCCAGGCTCTGGCAGAGCGTATGAGCGGTACTCATCCAATGGGAATGCCAATTGATTTTGGTGTTGAAAATCTGCCTGTTTCCCAGCACTGGGTTTTAGCAATCCAGCTTTATAACAGTTTGCAGGGCAGAAGATGTTACAATACGTAAAGGAATAATTCAGCCAGAAATACAAATTTCAAGCTCGGTTTTCCAAACTGAATTTCTTAACAGGTTAAAAAGCACCATAAAGGTATTACAAAGAAAAACCCATTCAACTTGTGCCATTTTTTTTTTGTCTTCTGAAGCCACACAACAGACTTGTGCCAGAAAAATGGAAATTCAAAATGAAATTATTTGCTGAATCTTTCCCTCCCTCATTTCAGATGGTATCGAAGCACATCCCACCAGGTTCAATATCAATGAAGAGACACGCAAGAACCAATAACATTTGGTATAACAGGTTCTTGATATCATTGGTTCATCAAATGTCACTGATTTTTGCATGTCTCTTTATTGATGTCAAACATTCTGCAATCTAATTTCTTTTGTGTGAAATAAAACGTAGAGTGAATGATGACATTTTAAATTTCTGGGTGAACTCATTCACTAAATAATGGCAAAAACTGCTACTGTCAGATCGATGAAGATTAGAAGATATTTTGCCAAATTAACCCAGAATACATTTCGATTCAAAACATACTATTCTACCCTGCAGAATGCACATATGTTGAGAAGAAAGCTTATTCAATGGGCACAGATTCTCATCGTATGCTATGCTTGGATGTAGAGGGGAAAACTTTCTGCAATAAAAAATACACCTATTTTAAAGTATTTCATTGGAGTTGGTGGGTGGTTTGCCTGAGATCATGAAAATATTGTGTTCGATTATGCCATCCAACACCTGAGACCCTTTGGCCCACGGACGCCCACAGTCTGTTCACGGACATCTGACATTGCACACAAAAATGGTAGTTCAAATCTAATAAGTTACCTTACACAACTTCCAGGTGTCAGGGTTAACCAGACCGCCTAGAAATAGTCAGATTTACAAGGCACCTGGATGATAAAATTAGTGCTTTTGAGTAATAACTAATGCCATCAAACAATGATGAAATGATGCAAGACTAAGACCATCAATGAATATCACTAAGTTGGTGGTGATGATGATACTTGGCAATAACCTCCGGTAATACACAAATCTTCATAGGGATGAACCCTCTTCTCTACGGTACAGAGATCAGCTTAATGCCTGGAGACTGAGTGGGTTTGGGTTGGTGAAAGAACCAAGCAGACCTTCAGCACACCAGAAAACCTCCAGACGCTGGAGGCTGAGAAACCACCAGAGAAGATGAACAAGATGCTTGTGCTAATGGACACATTTCAGATATTGGTGTAGACTTGTGCTGATCATCAAATCAAGCATTAGCATTAGGAGCAATATTAGTAAGAACCGGATCAATATTTAGTGGCCTTGTTTTTTAGATAACAGGACAAAATGTCCCTTCTTGACAAATATGTGGTTGGGTGGCATTTTAACACATGTCTGGCTATTTTCATGGCATGTAATAAGTTTGAATTGCTATAAAAGAGCAATTTAAAAAGCTTTTAAAGTTTGGTTTGAATAGAAATGTTTTATTCAGAGCTGACGTTCCTAAGAACTAAATGTTCCTGAAATATGTTTAGGAAATTGGAGTGAGAAACTGGCAGGCATAGCAGTGGATATTCATTTGAAAAAGGAAATAATTTTTCTCCTTTTTTGTGTTGGTTTGGTGTAAATTCTGCAGAATAAATTTCAACATGGTAAAGTGTGTTAAAAAGATCATTGGACTGGTAAGTTAGGTCAAATAGAAATACTAAAAGGCCAGGGAAAGTGAATGAAAATTGTTTGAATTTTGTGGAAATCTGTTTCTAGAAAATGTATCATTTTATTTTCACATTAAATAAAACCATCCACTTTCACAGATGTGTGTGTATTTTACTGCTGACGACTCTTCTTGTTAATCCATCCTTCAGTGCGGACGAGAGACTCGACTGCTGCATCAGAAACACACGCTGCTCCTCTAGGGCTTGACCTGATTGGAGGAAAAGGAAATGACATCGTAAGATAGCTGTCGAAGTGAGGCAGAGAGAAAACGAGAGCGGAAAATGTGGAAAAATGCAACGCATGCTGCCTTTATATGAGCAGAAAACATATTCTTCCCCTCGGAGCGTTCTTACATCACAGTCTCCTATTCATCCAAATTCAATTAAAAATTCCCCTTTCAGTTTTGAATGAAAATCTATCTGTGTAAATAGTAAATGTGTCATGGATGAACATTAAATTTAATTTAATGTAATTGAAGACAAAATTAGGCCACTTTAAACCATTTTAACATGGACATATTGAAGCAATTACTTTTTAGATAAATAGACGGATGCATTTATTGATACCAGGAGAAATACAGGCACCAAACTAAGCATGAATTGCTGTCGCACACATGCACACAGCGCAGTTACACTGAAAGAGTGTGTAATATGCATGATAATGCTGCAGGCCCTTGAATAAGATGATGTGTCCTTGTGCAATGTCATTCCTCTTGGCTCTGGTATCAGCCAGCCGTCACACGCAGGCAAACTCAGTGGTAGAAGAAAGAGAAGACATCCAGCAGGCAGAAGAGTCCCGGCAGCACGTCTTAAAACACTGTGCTGGAAGATGCCGGTGGCTAAAGCAGCTCCAAGACAAAGTGCTGCGGAGAGGATGAGCAGAATTATTCATGATACACCCCAGTTTGGCCAGCACATTTTCTCTGGGTGACTCCAAGAGTAGCAAAACTCACACACACACACACACACACACACACACACACACACACACACACACACACACACACACACACACACACACACACACACACACACACACACACAACACACAACACACAACACACACACACACACACACACACACACACACAACACACACACACACACACACACACACAACACACACACACACACACACACACAACACACAACACACAACACACAACACACACACACACACACACACACACACACACACACACACACACACACAACACACAACACACAACACACAACACACACACACACACACACGTTTTGTTCTGGCGCTGGCGTTGGACTCCTCTCCAAATTACCATGGTAACTGTAGTCAAACGAAGGTTATTATGATTGTTTTGTATTTATAAATGTGTTATTTTAACACCCTTTTAAAATTCACGCCACATTTCAGTTTAGATTCAGGAATGCTTTTAGTAGTTGCAGTTTAGTTATTTTATGCACATTTCTTTTTCATTTTTATGTTTTAGTTTTAAGTAATTATAGTTTTCAAGAGAAAACAACCAAACATTGAGTTTAGATGTACATCTAATAGAAGCAAGAGCTTTGAGGAAAGAAGCCGCATCCCTGTTTGCATAATATTTAATATTGTGTAAAAAATATAATCAATTCAATATGCTTTTATTATAACAATGGTGACAACCAAAATGGTTGGTTAGTATTTTAGCATTAAATTCTCTATTAGTTGGTTACCATTTTTAAAAGGGTTCTAAACAACACTTCAAAAAAGTAATATGCACAGTATACACATTTTCTGCATGCATTGAAAATATTTGATGCGTTGTGAAATGGAGTATCCAATGCACAACTTCAAGTTGACATTGACTAGATTATTAACATCTTCAGAACAACGGGTTTAACCAAATAGACATTTATATACAAAATTGAATTAAAGATGAGAAATCGCCATTGATTTTTCCAATTTAATACGCAATGTTGTATGGCACTGAATTGTGATCCAAATTCTTTTAGCAGTAAAATAATAATAAAAAAAAGTAGTAAACAAGCATATACTGTGTATTATTCACTAAGTAGCATGCTAGTATTCCACTCTGCTCAGTCTGTCTGCTTCATAAGCCAGAGACGTGAGGTTGTGATTAACACACCGGAAGAATCAAAGGACACACCGCCTGTGGAGCTCAGTCTGTGTGGAGCATGTAAAACACACTCATTCCCACATTTATCCCAGATCAGAGCCGCTTCACCACCGGAACCTCGGAGATTCAGTTCTGAAGTGTGCTAGGATGCAAAACACACTTTAAAATCCAATCACGACTTGTCATTACAATTTTAAGTCAATAAATAAAAGTTTTTTTTGTTTTTGATGTTTTAATGTTATTAATGTAAAGCATGTTTACGTAACTGATGTCAAACACTGAAGCGAAGTGTCCGGGAGTGCACTGGTCCATGGCGCTGATGTAATGGATAACTGTGGCTCTCAGGTCCTGCTTTCTTTGACATGGAAATCTCCTCCGGTTCATTTCTTCTGAACATGAACACATTGGAGCAATTCTAATGGAAAGAGCCACTGAAATGTAAAAAAAAAAAAAGTTTAATACTGTAAAGCTGCTAATTTAAAGCAATCTATTGTAATGAGAACATTATGGAAGTGTTCCAGAGCTGAATCACTGTGTGAGAGAGAACAGGTGCTACTGAACCCCACAGAGACGCCTGGCCCATCACTGAAGCACCCTGAGTGTGTTTCCATCACACACACACACACACACACACACACACACACACACACACACACCTGTGAGAGCTCCTCACCTGAGCAGAGGGGCAGGAGGTGTCCTGTGTCCTGCTGGAGCTGGAACTGAGGAAACATGTACTCTGGAATTAACAGAACTTAGTTATAATGTGCTTTTCACACTTACACCCACACACGGCCACAAATAATTTCGTCTAAAAGCTAGCTGAATTTTAGTTGAAACATTGAAAAAAATAACACTCACGTCTGCTAATTAGGAAGCTTTCTGTGTTTTTTTTTTCAAAACTTTATCACAGTTCAAAGAACTTTGCAGCCTTTCGAGGAATTGTTAATCTAAAGAATTGTTAATCACTTACCATTACGTCGTTACAAACGCCTGTGATTTTCTTTCTTTGGTGGAACAGTAACATACATATTGTGAAAAAAAAAAAAAAAAAAGAATAAGAAAGTCCAGAACATTACTAATGGAAACTGAGGCTGTTTAACTAAAATGACAGAGAAAAAATAGCATAGTCCTGTGCGCTTTATTCCAAGTCGCGATGGGTAACAGCAGGGTGCGAACTACGGGGGAGCTGGGGCGAGCTCGGCTCCCCTTAATAAGACACGGGCTCCCCTGAAAACGTGATTCGTGAATTTTTTGGGGGTCTCAAAAAATATTGACAATGTTTTATTTTTTGTTTTGTTTTGTGTAATGTGATCATCGTGGAGTATTATGTGTAAATTTCAAAAATATCATTCATTCATGCATGACGGCGATTTAAAGGTGCCATATGTAAAAATTGAGGTAAAAATATCCAAAAAATGAGCTACACCTATCAAAAGAATGAGAAGAAATAAGTGCAATGATGTCATTAAAAAAATGACAAGTTATAGTGCTGCCGAGATATAAACCTGAATTAGCATGCTAAATTACTAGCCCCGGCCGGCTGGTGTCTAATACCAGTTTCGGCCATGGGAGCTAGGCGGTATGCGGGCAACATACATAACCACCAGCCAAACTGCAACACACGAATAACTCGCACGGCTTGTATCTCTTTAACCTCTAAAAATCTCCAAATGCTCCACGTGAAACTGCGGTCTTGTCAATTGATTTGATTAATATGCGCGAGGGAGAGAGAGCAGGACCGCGCTCGTGTTGTTTGTAGACGTGAGAGTGCGTGCGCGCGGCCGAGCTCTCTCTCTCTCTCTCTCTCTCTCTCTCTCTCTCTCTCTCTCTCTCTCTCTCTCTCTCTCTCTCTCTCTCTGCTTGTAATGCGCCCTGTCAAGCGCAGCGGTAAGCAGTCATTCTATTCTACATCCCTCACCGATCAAAATTGGCTTTGGCGGGACAAAGCGGACTATTTGACGGTTTTAGAAGATTAACAACCTGAAACTAAAAAACAGACTAGAGTAGGCCAACTTTCTGGAGGTATACTGCCCCCATCTGGTATGGAATATGTGGAGTATGAATTGATTTTTTGACATAAGGCACCTTTAAACCTAATTCACTTCAATAAAGATAACTATACATGCTATTCTTGTCATGAGCATCGAGGTGTGGTGGCGCTGTGGTGCAAATTCCAATCATGTTTAGTACATGTTAACTCAAAGATTCGTAGAAAAAAATATAAAGGTGGATGCCATTGATCTGCACGCGAAGTCCTTGAAATCCATTATGTGTTAAGGTAAGGCATGTTATTCCCAATTATGTGTCGTGGCTGGGTTGTTATAGGTTTGCGTGACTCTTGATGTCTTAGGCCTTCTGTAGCCTGATGAGTAATTTAACCCTTGTTCAAGTGAACTCAAAGACAGCCTATTTATAGACTATTTGTGGATGGCTGTTTGACTTATCAATTTGTGTCGATAAAGTATAATATGGTGAATCCTGTATATAGTGCTTGCATAGTGCATACACTTGTAGCTGTTATGTATCTTTGGAAGTCATTGAAATGAATGGGTTTCATAGTGCAGTCTGAAAGGCGCTTCAGTCCTCGGCACGCGTAAGTGCAAACACACGTAAAATGGGGCAGATTAGAGTCATCTGGTGGAAAAAGACAAAGAAAATCAAGCGTAATACCATGGTATAACCTCTACATGTAGAGTACTACTGTACATAAAAATACAAACTGGGTTATGCAATTTTTCAGACAATTACTTTTGTTTTAATATATATATACATATGTAAAATTTTTGTTTTGTTTGAAATTGATCTATTTTTGCATTATTAATCTGTTCATAGCTTTTTGTATGTATAGTTTTGACAGCGTTTTAAAGTTCATCCCCTTCATTGCTGTGTTCTTTAAATTTACATCATGCAGGTTCAACAGAAGTGATTGAAAATCCCTGATCTGAAAAGATTAAATATTTGCCATCAGACAGACAGAAGGAAAATCACCAGAGGTTTTTTTAAGCAAAAACATGTTTAATCTCTCCTTGATGCCAGTTTATTTACAAGTAGTAAATCTGCAAAATAAAAAACAAATATTTACACATGAATAGATACCAGTGACAGTCTGAGTCGTGAACCATAATTATTCAAAGGTCGGTTGTTATTTCAGTTTCACCAACAACACAAACCATCTTGCTTCATCTCTGCAGGTCTAAAGGAAAGATACTTCAATCTTTTTTAGAAATTACTGGAAAGAAATGAAGCAATGGAGGGATGAGGTTCGAGTTTCTGTTTCTGTGCTGCAATATTATTGCATGTTGTCATGGTGGACCTTCATGGAGATCGAGTTAAAGAGCAGATTCATCAAAAGTGTAGAAGCCATTACAGGAACACATAAAAGAAGAGCAGAACACTTGAGAAGCAGTTTAGACACATTTCAATCTAAGAAACACAACGACAGGATCAAAATATAAATAAATTAAAACACAATGTGATTTTTTTTTTTTTACATGTGATTTGACATTCAAGAGTAAACATTGAAAGTCCCTGAAGAACCGCAAGCCAAACGTCCAGATCATCATCAGTGAGTCCAGCAAACTGAACACAGCCGTTCTCGGGTCACGAAACACAAACTCAAGAGCGGAAGGAAGATCCTGAGATGTTTGAACTCATTTTAAAGCATGTGAAGTCAAACCCGATTGATCAACACTGCATTTACACCGACCAAAAACAACTTCAGTCAGTGGAAACCAAGCGTGAGTTTGTGTGATACAGGATCAGTTGTGTGAAGTGCAGACGCACACCATCACATGACAGAACAAGGTTATTAAATGAAGATTATGGTGAACAGATTAATGTCAGTCAAAGCAAACCAGACGAGCAGGGGATAAAAGTCAAAGTTTAATCTTCAGTGTTCAGATAAAAGACTATTTTTCTGCTTTTTGACTCGGGAGTAAATATGAATGATGTCACTAAGGATGATGATGATGTCACCTGATGACCTGCCTGTGACATCACTATCAGAGCAGAGCAAGTTACTTTAGTTACAACCATTAAAATAAACTAGTTTTGAATTTTTTTTCACACCAATAATGATGACTTTAATCATATAATTTTAGCGAAGTGTAACGGCTCAGAAGAAATAAATAATTTAAATCACTTTTAGCAATTTATTTTTCCAGCTCATGAATGATAAAAACATTGACAGCCAATCAAAATCGTTCCTATTTAAAGATTTTATTCACAGAACGTATCAGAAGTGCATGCTTGGAATAAATAAAGTTATTGTCCATTGGTGTGGATGCCGATATAGTTATCTTGGTGTGAACAGACTTTTAGACTGATATTGTGGTGAAATCAGCCTTAAAGACCCCATGAAATGGCCCGAAGAGAGCAGCTGTCCTGTTCTGACATATTTCTCAAAAAGGACTCAAAACATTTGTCTAATTACTTTTAAACAGCTAATAGCTTTTATTTAGCCATTTTAGTTGCATGTCATTGAAGAAAATCGCAAATTCACCAATATTTTCAGAAGAGAAACTGCAAATTTGAAATGCTAAACCTCTTTAATTTGGTCATTTTTTTAGGAGTACATCAGCAAAATAGGATGCACTCAAATCTAACAGACATGTTGATCTCATGGGGTCTTCAAGTTGAAAATGATATGAGAAATCTTCAGGAGTCATCGAGGGCATGGAATATTGATTAAACAAAATAGAGAAACTTGAACAATATTTCACCACTGATACTGATGATCTCTTTCTCCGTCTATTTCAAAATTCATACCTGCTCGTACCACTTTAATGTGTTATGAAGCAATAAACACTGAAACATTGGCTCATGAATGATGGATCTCAGGTTCAAGAGGAAACAAATGTATCAAAACAAAAGCAGCTCTTAATGTCTCTGAATCCAGAGCGATTGATCAGTCTGAATCAATCAGGGTCCGTCTCATTAAAAGACAAAAGTCCGTTTCTCTTTTCTGATGACGAAGGCTGAAGGTCTGATGAATGAGTGTGTCCTCCCTCAGTATCGATACGCCACAGAAACACTGACTCGAGGATCTGAAACAGTTCACTCGGCCTCCTTTTCTCAGGCTCAGTAAATGTAGTGATTTTTTCAGAAGATGAACCGGCCGAAACACCAGGAGAATAAACGAGTGTAATGATCGGCGTATGAAGAGTGAGTTGGTTTGGCATCAAAAATCAAGAGTCCGTCCTGTAGTTTCTGATGAAATAGTTATTAAAGCTTTGCAGTTCACTCAAAATAAAACATTTTTGGAAGAATTATCTCCTCTGTCATCATTTTTTTTCATTGTAAAACAATCAGAGCACATTCCTACTTCACAAACCTTTTCAGCATTAAACAACATTCAAATAAAACATGGCACAAGACAAGATTTTTATTCATATTTTTGTCATTTTTTTCCTTCTTTTTGTCATTGTGTAAAGTCAAATTCACCTTCGTCGACACTAAGATGCACCGTTGCGAAAACGGGACATAGTGTTTATGAGAGATGGAGGCAGTTGCTCGTTGATTCTGTAAACTGTGCAAATTCAGCAGAAACACAAGTGGCAAAGAGAGCGGAGAGGGGCAGTCGGTAACATTTGTACAAAATAATAAAACATAGTAAACACGCAATCAGTGTCCTTTGATCCGGCGCGATCATTGGCTCGTGACACAGTCACATGACTTCATTAGAGGTCCTCATTGTCTCTTCAAAACAGGAAAGAGCGTCTTTGTCCGTGTTATGTGAAAACGTCCACCGCACTCGACAACAAATCATCCAAAAACAACGCAAAAACTACACCACCTACATTCAGCGTTGTGGTTTTGTCCTCGTGTAGAAACACACCAGCTGACTTTAAGAGTCGCGATCAGCTGGAAAGAGCCATGGTGTCGATCACCTGCTCCAGTTTAGCCCTCAGTCTCTGCCGACGGGACTGTTCGTCTCTCTCCAGCGCAGACAGGATCTACACAAGCAGAAACACAGTGAACATGTGACCTCGAGGCCGCAGACGGGCGTGAGCCGTTGTATTACTCACCTCGTCCTTGTATTTGGTGATGTAGGAGAAGATTTCGTGCAGCGCGCTCATGCTGTTGAACTGACTCAAGTGCAGACGAGACTGTTCAGCCAGATACGCACTCATATCCTGATCACTGATCGCAGGCATCCGCGAGATATCAGAGTAATACCTGCACAACACACACACACACGTCAGCAGATCAAACACAGCAACACATCTGCTGCAACTCAGACACACTTTAGATCAAAGCTTCAATGATCAAAGTTACATATCCTACACTTAAGAGCATTTTATTATTATCCTGTATGTTCAATTATAAGATCAGCATTTCTAGCACTAAAAACGACTGTTAATGAATGAACTGTTTTACAGTTTAGTGTAAATAAATGGTGGACTTGAGAGGATGTTTTGCATTGTGAACACTAGTCTATATAGCATGTCTACATAGTCAGGATGGACAATTTATACATACTGTTCAAAGGTTTGGGGTTAGTACGGTGTAGGAAAAAAAATGTATATACTTTTATTCAGCAATGATGCATTAAATTGATCAAAAGTGACACTTATAATGCTACATAAGTTTTCCATTTCAAATAAACGTTTCTTTCTATTCATTAAAGAATCCTGAAAAATAAAACGTATCACGGTTTCCACACAAATATGAAGCAGCACAACTGTTTTCAACATTGATAATAATCATAAATGTTTCTTGAGCATCAAATCATCATATTATACTGATTTCTGAAGGATCATGTGACACTGAAGACTGGAGTAATGATGCTGGAAATTCAGCTTTGATCACGGGAATAAATTACATTTTAACATATATTCACGTGGAAAACAGCTATTTTATATTGTAATGATATTTCGCAGTTTTTTACTGTATTTTTGAAACGGTGAGCACAACCGACCCCAAACCTTTGAACGGTAGTGTTAAACAGTTATATCTCTATATTATTAGTTTGGATGATATTCAACATTTAAATGTAAGAATTCAAATATAGTAATAAATATAACTAAAATAGTCAAAGCATTTTTTAATATAATAATAATATAACTATATAAATAAAAGGGGGCATAATATTGTACCAATATAACAATACAGAGTGATAAACAGAACTATTTACATCATATGTTTTTGCTAGAAAATAATTATATTATTTCATAAATAGCTGATTCCAAATGAACTGATTCACACAAACAGACAATTTGAACAGAATCATATAAATAAATCAAAGTGACTAAATAAATCAAACTCAACTAATGCTATTTTTGCTATTAAAGGTGCTAATAAAAATGTAGTAATACAAAAAAGCAAAAACCTTAAAAAGCTTAATTTCTATATTGTGAATATGTGATATATCGTCCAGCTCGTGTAGATCAGCCGGCATTTTTTTAAAAGTGTAAACTCTTATTTGAGAGAGTGTGCAGTGAAGTGAGGCCGTGCCGTACCTCTCCACCCAGTTCTTGTAGTTGGGGATGTCTTTGGCGTAGAGGAGCTTGTTGGAGGGCGAGTCTTTGCCCAGTTTGTGCTCGGATGTGGAGCAGGAGTCCATGAAGGTCTGAGCCACTACAGACAGACACGCGTCTGTAATGCTGTTCTTATGAATGTCGAACACGAACTGAGGGTTCTTGATCACGTTCACCCAGAACCTCAGCGGCAAACTGCAGACACAGAGAAAGCCCATCAGAAAACAACGAGAGGACGTAAAGAAGCTTTCAATGAGCGCCTTTATTTCCTGAACACACACTCACCAGTTGCTCTTCCACGTGTGCCTGACGTCGGGGTCTGAAATCACGTGTCTGTCGGCCTGCTCGTCTAAGAAGTCGAACATGTATTTGATGGCCAGAGGAAGAGCGCTGCCCCGGTGTGCTGTGCTGAAGATGGTCTCAAACAGGTCGTCTACAAACTTCTGCAGTGTGCCCTGCGAGAGACAGCAAGCAGACGCTCATTTGGGGATTTGTTTTTGCTTGGAAAGTGTGTTTGTGCATCTTTCTTTACTGTAAATAACATTTGATTTAAACAAGTTTACTTTTGTAGACATGAAAAAGTCAAATTCTTCAATGTAAAACTGTTGTTATTTGTAAAGATCAACTTTTTTTTTGTGCACAGACATCATGATAAATAGAATAAATTCTATATTGTAAAAATAACTTTCTAACTACGCTTTCGTAAACATGAAAACGTAACATTCTTTGATGTAAACGTACAATTGTAAAGATGTAAAATTTAAAGACTGTAAATGAATCTGCTGGTGTTTTGGTGATTTTATTCAAGTCTTTAAATCTGTCTTCAAGCCATATTTACATATCAATTCTACATTGTACAAATGTAATTTGAATTCTTCAATATAAATAAAAATTATTATTCTAAATAGCTTATTTTGTGAGCACAGACTTATAGTTTTGGTTATCTGTTCATTCATTTTGTTAAGACAAACATACAAATGTATTTTGTTTTTTTTTAAATGTAAAGTTCTTAAATGCAAACTTCACATTTGTAAAAAATAAACGCGTAACATTTAAGATTCTAAATTAATCAGCGGGTGTATCTTGCAAAACTACTTTTGTAAAGACAAACATGTACAAATATATTTCATAAAATTTACATTTTGTAAACATTGAAATGTAAAATTCTTTATGGAAAAACTACATTTGTATATTTGGAAGCATAAACATGAACAATTTTGAATTCTAAATTAATCAGTTGTTATTTTGAGTGTTTGTACATCTTGCTTTAGAGTTAATATCACTAATTAATTTGATATTCTGTTATCTAATGCAGTGACATTCAGACATGTTTAAGTGTGACTTGATTAAAGCTGCTGTGGATTCTGATGCACCTGTTCTTGAGCACTACGGGGCTGCTGGGATACGCATCGAGATGTGAGATTTCTGTGTACTGTCAGATGGAGACGGAGCACAGGATGGATAAAGACCTAGTTTTTCCCAAACCGCTCAATAAGCAAAGGTCATTGGTCTAATTAAGATACAGTTCTCCATGAGAGTGGGAGCACTGGTAAATGTTAATGAGCAACTAGTCATTCACACACAAAGGTCAACACTAACTGTCTGAGGACTTCAGCTAAGAAACTCAGACTCGTGCTTCAAAAGTGAGGCAATTAGTTTGAATGTGTGTGTGTTTGTCAAGACGGAGAATATTAGTGACAGATTTCACTGTACTAAACACTCTTGCTTGAGTAATAGATCAGAATATAGTGAATGAGAGTGATTTTCTCTCATTAAAAGTATGTGACTGTGGTTATAGTCAACTAAAACTATTAAAAACTGTTTTCAGTAATTGAAATAAAATATAAATGTAAGATTAAAAAACTTAACGAATGAATTTTAAATGAAAATTAGAACTGAAATAAATGTGTAAGTTATGAAGTACTAAAATGACTAAAAAAAGAATAAAAAAAATTAAAGAAACAGAAACTAAAAAGAAACAAAAGCACATTACAAATTACTAAAACTTAAAAACTAACATAAAAATAAAAGCTTATTAAAAATATGAATATAAATTATAATAGTTTATAGCTGTCTCATTTGTCGGCTGCATACATCATTATAGTTATACAGGAATAACTGTCCATTTTATAACGGTTACTTTTGCCTTTCTTTCTTTCTTTCATTTTTCCCCTTTTATTTACCTGACATGCATGGTTATATGTACTCCTGTATGTAAATTATGTTTTGTTCTTATTAAAATGTATTAAAAATGTATATAAATAAATAAAAGTTCATATACTACACAGTTGAGTGCATTTAAGCCCAAAGTGGGCGGAGCCGGCCGTCGCCATCTTGGCCGCGCGTCACTTCCGGATAAACGAAAATGTGCAGCGAGGCGGATTAGCTGAGGTGAAGTGACGCTAACAGACACCTGACAAACGGCTAGTAGTGACATCAGCGGCAATCCACCTGTCACTCAAGTGGCCACGCCCTTAATTATGCAGAACTTTAAGACTTAATATAATTTAAACGGATGAGTTATAAACAAATTCACCCTCCTCACAGTCGTCATGAAGGGCAAAATTTGCTATTTAGATCAAAACCACTTTTTGCACCAGACTGTAAACATGTTTCTCTGCTGTAAATTTGGGCATTTTAACATGCGGGTCTATGGGATTGACTCTCTTCTGCAGCCGGTCTCCAGTGGCCAGTCGATGAACTGCAGTTTGAGTCACTTCTGTGTTGATTCGAGAGAGAGAACGGACGGCTGCCGCTTGTTAATTTGGACACGACTCCTGTCTCTCCTCACCTTGGTGGCCAGCAGGCGCGTCAGGTAGATCTCGGACACCATCTTGCTCCCGCGGTCGCCCTCCCTCTGGTCCATGTGGTCGTGGTTCTTCACCAGGTGCCAGAGTTTGGTCCCGCTCTCCAGGTCAGGTGTGATCATGGGCGTCCGCGAGCGAAGGCTGTCGGGACTGCTGGCGGTTCTCAGCATGCTCTCTGTTCAGACAACGTAAGAAGAGAAATGACACTCATTACATTTAATTGTATGTGGACTTTACTGTACGACTGAAGACAAACTAGACTGGAGACTGGACATCGTCCAAAACAATATTGTCTAGTGATAAAAGCCTAGTGATAAATCAAAATTGGGCAGAGAGTAAAAACTGTTTCTTTTCTCCCTCTTCCTCTCTCACTGCCAAACACAGATTCTGGATTTGATATCCATCATTTCAGTCTGTCTGAAGCTCTGGACCGCTGGGTTTATCCCACTGAGGACCGGCGCATTAGGAGGAAACACAAACACACACACACACACACACACACAACACCCCTGCACAGAGGAAAACCTTCCCAAAGAGAAACTTAAGGCGAGAAACTACAGGTGAATAGGATAATTTTTTTAACTATCAGATAATACCATGAAACTTTGCCAGTTGATTACCTACATTAAGATGAGAAAAAAATGTATTACAAGTTTTCTGTAATTTAATGTTTAAATATGCAAATGAGGCATTGTCTAATTAAATATGCGCTATTTTGCATATATTTTAAAAAACGAAATCTGAGTATTGGATAAAGCCAGGTTCAAAATTATTTTTTCATTGTGTTCACATATTAGATGGAGAAAAAATTACAGAGGGATTTATGGATATCTACTTTTGTTATCCTGTAAATCAGAATATACTGCCAATAGCCTTAAAAAAATGATTTTCGCCATGTTTTTGGGAATAAAATGTTATATAAATCAGGCTAGGAATAATATATTTACAAATCCCTCTGTAAATGTCTTCATAATATAACTAGGTACAAGACTGGAAAGTTTGGTGTATATAGGTGCTACTGAACTGGAGATTTCAGACTTGGAGTCTGAGAGAAAAGACATTTTGAGACAACGTGCTTTAAAGATTTAGCATCAGCCAATGAGATTGCGCATTTAGAGTAAAATCCCCCCTTTTACTTTCGCGATTGGTTGCTGATAAAAAGGAAATGACCATATTTGAATCCGGCAGTCTTGTTCAGGAGAGAGAGAGATTTCTAACGGTGTGTGTGATGACAGGGTGCAGATCGCGATCGCGGAGCAGAGGGATGATTTATAACGACAACTTTTGATGAATTTATGAGAAATCTACAGACGCAAACAGACAAAGTGTAGTAAAATAAAGACCTAAATGTGTATTTCAGACTTTTTTTCACCACAAGTCTGAAAGAAGACATGATATTGAAGACAAATATCCCAAAATCTCAAAATTGACCAGTGAAAAAAAAAACGATGTTTTTGCCTGCCGTGTCTCGCCTTAATGAAGAAAGGCGATTTCAGAATAAAATTGGCTTCTACAGTAATGCTTACTTCATTATTTAGTCCGTATACTACCTATTGTTAGACATATGTTAAAAAAGTGTATTTAGTTTTTAGTTAAAATTAATGCGGATTACTTTGAGTACCCAGAAAGGCGCCATATAAATGTAACAAATTAATTACTTCCAGTTTGTTACACTAGCAATATTATATTATATAGCAATATTGCCCAACTACAGAAACTGAAAAAGTAAGGAATAATTGACGACAGATGATAGAATTATAAAAAAATAATGCACACCTGAGGTGGAAATGTGTCCGTTACACCTCAGGTGTGCATTATTTTTCAATAATTCAACGTCCCAGAGTCATCCGCTTATACTACGGTCACCACACCTCAAGACCTCGTCCAGATGTGTCATTTGTCAGGTTTTTTTCCTCAAAACACTCTCTCTTGAAAACACCAAAATGTAATTTTAGAGCTAGTAACGGAGGCTTGAGTCACTGATAGCAGACTAATGCAGTTATATGAGAGAGAGAGAGAGAGAGAGAGAGAGAGAGAGAGATTAAGTGTGTGTGTCTTACCTGAGTCTCAACTGTGTTCAACAGCAGCGTCTCTAATATTAGTGAAACTGTACGTTTATCTGCTTCAAGAACAGCGCCGTTATTACCTCGCTAGTGAGGAATGTCTTGTAGCTTTTAGGTTGCTGAACTATTTTACTGATAAAAATATCAGAGCAGCGCTGACAACAGGTTTCTGTGGGAGTGTGTGTTCACACTGTATGTGTGTGTGTTTGAGTGGGAAAAGGACAGTATGTGCTTTCCGTAATTTTGTGGCAAAAAATATGGAAGAAATTTGTCATTTTTATCCTATTGTTTACTATATTTATTTGCCCGGTCAGTGTCATTGTGGGTTTTGTTTCTTTTGCTGTTCTTGGCTGTAAGGACTTTTAAAATAACTGAAATCATTTGGCGAAGTGATATGGATCTGTAATGCGGTTAAAACCTGCTGGAACTACTTTAGCCGTGCGTTTACACGAAAATAACTGACCACCTTAAAACATTCGTCAACCAATCAAAGTCAAGCATTCAACAGACGTAGTATAAATAAGTTTGAGTTTAAGTATTACAATTACTAAAACTGAAATAAAAGATTAAAGCTAAATAGAAATGTATTTAATGAAAACAATAAAAGCTATACACTGGCAATGGAATGTGAGCCGTATTTGATGCACTGAGCTAGAGAGAGAGAGAGAGAGACATAGACACAGAGAGAGATAGAGAGACAGAGAGAGAGAGACAGACACAGAGAGAGAGAGAGAGAGAGAGACAGAGAGAGAGAGACATAGACACACAGAGAGAGAGAGAGAGAGAGAGAGAGAGAGAGAGAGAGAGAGAGAGAGAGAGAGAGAGAGAGAGAGAAGCAGAGCTCTCTCACCGTATCTGCTGAGGGATTTGGTGAACGTCGAGGAGTTGGAGATGTTGTAGGCGGAGTTCTGCTTAGGGACCAATGCGATCGCTGACCCATCTGTTACCTAGACAACAGAGAGAGAGACAGATTGACACTGATTATTACTGACACAGATACATCAGACATTCAGCACTGGCACCAATATCTCAAGATACTGATAACTCTATATTGTAAAACTGTCATTTTGTTTGAAAGCAAAAATACAATTCTATATATTGTAAAACACTTTTTTAAAAACATTTAAACATGAAAAAAATTAAATTCGTCAATATATACTCAAATATAAAAGATTCTTGTGACTTATAATTTGAATTTCTAAATATTAAAGCACGAACATGTACAAATCTATTTTGTAAAATTAAAATTTTTTAAACATGACAATGTTAAATTCTTCAATGTTAAATTTGTAACAATAAATATGTAAATTCTAGATTCTAAATTCTAGAGCTTTTTTGCGAGCACAGAATTATAATGTCGCTCATAATCTCAGTTGTAAGCCAAACATTTTAAATAAATTCTATATTGTAAAACAGATATGTTCTAAATTGCTATATCTTTTCTGACTGATCCGACTTACGAAAGCTACGAAAAGTCCCATAGACTTTAATTTAGGGAGTCAAAACTTTTATACAATAACTCGAATAGAGCATTTAACTATCTATCGCTAGCAAAGCCTATCAACTACCTTAGGACATGCTAACAATGAGACATGCTAATTCATGCTAGCAATGTGTTAAAACATGATAGCATTGTGCTAATTCATGCTAGAAACATTCAATCAATCAATCAAACAATCCGTCCGTCCATCCATCCATCCATCCATCCATCCATCCATCCATCCATCCATCCATCTATCTATCTATCTATCTTCTGAAAGACTGTATTGCCTTCAAAACCTATAAAATTCAAGCTTTTAATACTTCTTCAAACTTTCTGGTCAGGAAACATCGTCTTGTTTCGTGTCTTGAAAGTTCGTCTTGACTTACTTTTTTAATCTAGTTTTATTTTAACTTGTCATCATGAAAATGTAAAATTCTTCTGTTAAATTTGTACATTTGTAAAGATAAACATCTAAAATCTAGATTATTTTTTGTGAACGCATATTTATGTTAGTCATCAGCCATAACAAGGATAATGATCAGTTATCAATATCTATATCACTGCATCTCTACTGATCAGCGCTGCTTTGTGCTTATGTTTTGTGAAGTGTTGCTATGGTTACTTGATCGTGCGCTATGTGTTAAAATGCTTCAATTGTTACCAAGTAACCTGCTGAGGGGTTGCCATGGTTACTGGGCAGCGGGGTGTAGAGGTGTTGCCATAGTAACCGGGCAGAAGATGTGCAGCTGCGGTTACCTGATAGTGTGCCAGTGTGTTGAGACGCTTCCAGTCGTTGTCGATCTTAGTGGTGACGTCCTCGTCCTGGAGAATGATGCGAGCCATGCGACCCTGCCGCCACTCTGATCACAGAAACAAAACATTCTATGTTATCTAGCTAATCTACACATTTAGCTGGTTATTCATGATCATTTGCTGGCGGGTTTAAAGTCAACCTGCATTGTAACCAGGGCTGTGTTTCCCGTATAACACCGTAACTCGTGCTTCACTACCAGAGTCCGATGCATCACTAACTAGCGAATCACGACTGTTTCCCGAAACCGTATTGTCGCAAATTGGTTGTTCAACCACGTTGGTCAATGATGTCACGCAGGTGTTGGAGTAATAATAACTTTCTTTAATGAATCTATTTGAGATCGAATTAATGCGAGATGTTTTGCTATAAATTATTGACATGGCATCTGAGGACTAATTCTAATATTTTGCTTTATTTACAGATTCAATCTTAGACTCGTTCTTACGCATTAGAGCACGTTCACACTCTTCAAATCTCTAAACAAACTAAAAGACATTTGTATGTATTGTAAATAACAGACACAGATTGCACTGAATGTCTTCTTGCTTATTTTGCTCAAGATAATTATTTATTGAGTCCACATGTCATGCAAACAAGAAACTGCTTCTAACCACAGCTCGAGATCTGTCGCTCCAAACACACAACTTTGTGAACAACAATGTTCGTTGGAACGATGGTTTCGGGAAACACCGACTCGTTGAACTATGATAACGACAGAACTTGCGACCATAGTTGGCAAACGATACTTTTGGGAAACACACCCCTATCGACTTTTCCAGCACTCGTTATTTCCGTACCGAGATCCATGTCTCCGACTTTCGGCCGCTGCGAGTACGGAGTGCCTTTAAACACGGCGTCCAGCAGCTTCTCTTTGACCTGTGTGATGGTGTCGCAGTTCAGGCATTTAACCGTGACCTCCACGCCGTTCTCGTTCTCTGGGTTAATGCAGTGCAGCGTCTGCAGACACAACAGAGGATTAAACACATCACACAAACACTGCACTGAAACTAAGTACAGCTGAATAAAATTATAGTGTTTAAAGTGCCCCTATTATGCAATTTTAAAGGTTCCTAATGTTGTCTTAGAGTCTCATACAAAAGGTTTACATGCATTAAAGGTCAAAAACACTTTAATTCTCTCATAATATCCACTGCAGCATCAGCTCTTTTCTCTCAGTGTCTGAAACGCTTCGATAAAGGATTCAGTCTCTCTAAACCCCGCCTCTTTGAGAGATGCTCTGCTCTGATTGGTCAGAAACCAAATGCTCATTATCATATCTGAATCTCAGCTCTAGATCACAGTGATACGAACAGTAACGATGGCGTGGGATTTACCGTATCAATCTCATCAAAGTGGATTTGCTTTGTCAGCAGAAAACAGCGTCTTCTCGACATGAACAACACAAACCAAACTCTTCCAGTTTCAGATAAACTACAGTGATTGAGGGCGGAGCTAAGAGACGCTGTTCAGCCAATCAAGAGCATTATGCAAATGAGTTGCAAACCTACGCAGGAAGTGAGACTGGAATTACTGACGACTCGTTTCAGTTCAGAATCACTTTTTTTGGGAGACAAAAACTCCATTTATCTGCACTAAAGTATGTAAGGGCACTTTAAATCTTATAACAAACAATACAGACAATTATGACACGATGTAGTTTGTGTTTCTGATGCATTCAGAACCACTGACCAGTGTTTTGTAGTCGATCTGCTGTCGGATTAGTTTGTCCTCACTGAGGGAATATCTGGCCTCTCCAGTGATGGCGTCGATCGGACCCTTTTCCATCTGCTGCTTTATAGCACAATACAGCATGAAGAGAGGCTCGCCTGCACACTCCTGGACAGATAATAGAGCGTGAGATTAGACCTCAGAATAACACACTCAAAGAGAAGCACTTGAATATTCAAGGGTCAGATAAAAGACATTTTCTCATCCTAAAATAGTCCTAAAACAGACTCCAATAACTCCTGCATGCACAGCACACCTGGAGGAGCTGTAACCAGCCGATTCATGCTTTTGCTTATAAATCAGGACCGTATGAGGTCAATTAATCCTTCAGTTTCTCCATTTCATCCTGGCAAAAGCACCATGCCAGTTGGAGTAATATTAATAGCGAACGGCCCACAACACAAGATTCCTTCATTTTGTGAGAATTTAATAAGTGTTCATGCATATTTAAAATTGTATGTGCCTAAAATACTTTCATTTTTTCCCAATGCACTTTCCACGGCTATGGACTAAAAAACATCCCAGTTTATATTGGAAAAGTCTTGAAAAACGTGAACGCCAGGACAATCTGAGGACGCGTCCCAAATGACATCAATTTCTGGTCCTGTGGGCCGTTATAGCTAAAGTGTCTCCATAACTGTTTGATCGAGGAAGTTTTCCAGCATTGGATAACAGTGTCTGCAGCATCTATTCTTCCAATTTCACCAATAGTGGTCATTTTCTCCACTTTACCCAATGATTGACACTTGTGGATATATTTGTACTCGTCCCTGTCGCTCTCATTCGGCCCATTTCACAGCACTCCTCCGCTCTCATGTCACGAGTCATATACCGGTTTATTTATTTATTTTATTTTTGACATTTTGCACATCTTCTCCAGCCACTTTCTCTCACTAATAATAAAAAATTCCAAATTTTATCCATTTCATTATAAAATTCAATAACTTCTGAATCAATGATGTCTCTGGTGTATCTGGTTTCTGATTACCTACATATGCAGGTGTAGCAATACTGACATTATGTAAAATTATTTCACTATTACTATTTCACTGATCTAAAATAACCCATGCACAGTAAAAGTAAAGTATTCGCACAACGAAAACATTCAGTCACAGGCGATCCACACTCCAATCCAGAAGGGCGCGCGGTAATGCAACGCTGTTTGCTACCAGTAAAAAGTGCAGAAGAAGAAGAGACGATCGCTCGATATGTTTAAATTTCTCAACCAATGTTTCAACTGCTGAAAGATATCAATAAACCAGCTTGAGAATAATATCTTGTGTAGCATTACATGTACCTCAGGCATTTAGTGGCGACAGCAAGTTAGACCGCTGGAGAAATAAACTCTAGAGAGAAGCATTTCATATATGCACTATATTAGCATATTCATTATATTTACTTAACCTGTTAATAATGTCTTGATTATTTATTGTATGTTTAAATAGATTTGTCATAAAAACAAGTTATGACAGCCACTGTGTAAATGATTATATTTCAAAAATGAATTGGAGTACAAAATTAATTTAGAAGTTAATGCAAAACCTGCCTTATGTGCAATTTAAAGTACTTCGTTTGAGTGTTTATTATATCTAAAAATAAATAGCAACTGAATTTAATAATTTGAGCTCTGTTGTTAATTGTAACATTTTATTTCATTTAGTAATGATTTTATAGTAATGTGTAATTAAGAGCTCCCTATATAGTATACAGCATTTTTTATCCTTTAGAAAATTACTTATAATAGAATTTATTAAACACACACACATTTGTTAAAAAAATACAGTTTAAAAGAAGCAATTTTGTTGTATTTTTCTCCCCCCTGCTGTACCGAACCGTCATGTTTGTGTACCGTTACACCCCTAGTATTCAGTAATATTATCAATTTAACTGGACTGACACTCAATGATCACTTAAGTAAAAACGCAATCAAATGGCTTGTTTCAAACTCTAATGTCTGGAAGAGCTAATGTGCAACTCCTACAAAAATAAATAAGACAAAACACAGAATCCTGCGACTCCCGGGAGCGTCAGCCGTGTAAAAGCGGCTGTTTAGACGTGGAAATGAGCGTCGGGGCGCGTGAACAGACCCGAGGCGCACACACGAGCGATGGAGGGTTAATAGAAGGCTAATGACTGTGGAGGAGAGCGGGAGAAACACTTCAGAGCGTGATAGGTGTCAAACAGCCAATCACACGCCTCTCTCTCTCCGTTTCACTCACTCTCTTCCTCCTACACACATTCCCTGGCTTTCATCATTCACAACTGCTGCTCTTCTCGTCTCCGTCTCACTAATTTGATCCTCATCTTCATTCTGCCAGTCTCCTGAGAGTTTGTCAATGATATCTGACGCAAATGTTCCCAACGAGAACCCAGAACACACCACAAAGTTGTGTAAGGCAACATATTTCAAATTTTACTTTCTTAAAGGTTACGAGTGATATTGTTTTTTATAATTAAATACCTTCTTGTGTTCCAGTTTAATATGCAGAGGGAAAATGTGTAACTGCTTTTAAAACACTGATTTGTTTGTTTGAGAAGCTAATTCAACCAATGATGAGAGTTTGAAGGCCGGACTATCGGTGTGACTGACCAATGGCAGAAGGGGGGTGTGTTCAGGAAACCAGTTTGAAAGTAAGCGACATTATTAATATTAAAGAGGCCATTTTATACCCTTTTACAAAGTCTTGATTTTGTTTTTGGGCTCTACTAGAACATGTTTTAAAGATTGAATGTTCAAAAAACCTATTTTTCCCATATTTGACATTTCTGCAGCTTTCAGTAACGATCCATTTAGTTCCTGTCTCTATGAAGCCCCTCCTTCTGAAAAGCACACTTTGCTCTGATTGGTCGGCTGGATCGGTGTGTTGCGATTGGTCGAGCGCTTCGAGTGTGTTTGGGAAATGTCCCGCTCTTACCATAACCGCCAGTTTAACACACTACTAACTCAACCAGGCCCCGCCCCTTTATTCTGCTTATGAATTATTTAAATGAGGAATATTGTGACGTGTTCGTTCCCAGAAGAAACTCAAGACTACAATGGAGGCGTTTCAGGGAGTTCAGAAACACTGACACTGATATAGAGGATAATTCCTACTGGAGGCACTTGGCAACATTAGAAAGACAAACATGGAAAAAAGCAGAATAGATCCTCTTTAAATGAACGCCACTTCATGCAGTATTAAAAAGCTCATGGCTAATTACCCAAAGTAATTAAACTGTATAAGACTCAGACAACTTTAATCAGCAGAGCTCACGCTCTCAGGTGAAAACACCGAACGACAAACAGCGGCTCGTGATCCTGCTGGATGTTTGTTGTCTCTTGTGTCCCTCACTGGGACCCGTAGCGTGAAGGTTCGGCCCATCCATATGCTGGCCCTGCCACACTGGGCTCATTAGCACAGGGGATAATTAAACACACAGCTGTTAATGAGCAGCAGGAGACGACACACACACACACACACACACACACACACACACACACACACACCGACTCTCACTCCTGTGTGTGTTTATGGAAGCGCTTTATATTAATGCAGGTTTTTAAAGATTGCAATAAGGAACTTCCCCAGGTGGACTGATAAACTACATCTGTCTGTCTTGTATTGAATCTCAGGATACAGCCACAAACAAACCCAAGGAGAAATAATTATTCAACAGCCAGAGCAACATGATGGAGCGCTGCATGTGTCTGGACTTCAAATATTAAATCAAAAATCATTGTATTTATTAATTTGCTCTCAGGAAGTGGTTTGCTGGTTTCAGTCATAGTCATTTAATCATTAGCTGCGTTTCCATTACTGAAATTGAAATTGAAAATTGAAAATACGCCCAATGGAAGCATGTCAATTTCACAAAAACTCCCATTTAACGCAAAAAAATTTTTACGATCGCATGAGGAGGTTTTTCAGGCAATTCAAAAAAGAAATATTTCGCAAAACTGCAATGGAAACAGTTTTTGCGCATTTAAAGTCACCTGACGTAGATGACGCGTATGTTTGGACAGAATGTGATACAGAGTTCTTTATTAAATTCATAAAAGACAAAAGAATTACAGGAATACTGGATTCTAAACCTCAAAGAAATGCCACAATCGAGACCTCGAAGCAGAAATGAGTGAGAAACACCCAGAAACTCCTCATATGAGCCGTTCTGAAGTATAAGAGTCTTTCCTCGCCATTAATGCTTGGATAACACACACACACACACACACACACACACACACACACTCCTTGGATTAATAATAATGGCCAGTGCAGTGGCTGGGATACACACAAACCTACCAACATCCGTCGCCATGATGTTTGGAATGACTGATCGCGAGAGGAAAAAAGTTAGTTTTAGTCGCATAACATCGGTTAATGGAAACGCCGTCATTTCGCAATCGTTTTTTTTTGTCGACATTTAGAGAGAAAAAGTTTTGCGCAAATCTGTAATGGAAATCTGTAATCTGTCCAGTGTCTGTTGATGAAAATTTCTTTACTTTGATCAATATTTTGTCATGCCAAATAATATATACACTACCGCTCAAAAGCTTGTGGTCTGTAAAATTTTTTATGTTCCTGAAAGAAGTCTCTTCTGCTCACAAAGGCTGCATTTTTTTGATCAATAATACAATAAAAATTATGAAATATTATTACAATTTAAAATAAGTGGTTTCTTTGTTAAAATGTAATGTATTCCTGTGATCAAAGCTGAATTTTCAGCATCATTACTCCAGTCTTCAGTGTCACATGATCCTTCAGAAATCACTATAATATGATGATTTGCTGCTCAAGAATAATTTATGATTATTATCAATGTTGAGACCAGTTTTTTGTGGAAACTAAATAATTTTTCTAGGATTCTTCGATGAAAAGAGCAGCATTTATTTGAAATAGAAACATTAGAAATGTCTTTACTGTCACTTTTGATCAAGGCATCCTTGATGAATAAAAGTATTAATTTCTTTGCCAAAAATCTTTTGAACAGTAGTCAATCTTAAAGTCCCCCTGTAGTCAATAATTTTAAACTTAAAATTCATCTTTGATCACCAAAATTACATATTTAAACTTTTTTCTTAAAAAAAAATGTCTTCATGTCTTAAAATATCTTGAATGTAACTCGACACCCTTGCCTCATTTAGTATACGCGGTTCCATGAATATGCAAATGAGCCCCTCCTCTCACTCACTCACTCAGCTCAGAGATCCACTCGTTGAGGATCACACGTTGATCTGATTGGTTACAAGGTCGTTTGTGACGTCAGAAACACCAGCGATTTCAAACCGTGTTTTTGAGACTGTCTTTGGTTCACTGCAGTTTTAAGGAGAAAATACTCAGCAATGCTGTCGACTTATGAATTTACACATCGTTTGTCGTAAAGCATATTAAAAACACCACATAGACAAATAAACAACAATAAAAACGGGATTTTCACCACAGGGGACTTTAAACGTATCTAAATATATTCAATGATTATCATAATGTGTATTTCATCTAGTGTTTGGTGCATTCAAAATTCAAGTAGTATGGAAATGGTGCAACTAAAAACAAATATCAGTCAATAATTTTGTTGACAAGATGGCTGTTTTAGTTGGTCCAATCTAAACCTCTCTAAAACCTGTAAACCAGACCAGACTGACCAGCAAACACCCTTGAGCTCTCTTTTTATAGAGAATAACATCGTTTAAGATGCACGGAAATACAGGCATTTATTCCAGTCCCTTCCACTTACCTTAAGAAACTTGTAGAGGAGGAAAGTAAACCAGTTTGTTAGCATCTTCTCAGCCACAGATTCAGTCCTGAGGGGGATCACAGTAAAAAATAAATGTCAAGGATTTATTTACTTGGGTGTGGGAGTCCCTGAGGGAACCTTTAAGAGCAGAGAGATGCTTTGAAGGCTTCTTCATTTCACAATTTCCCAAGCCTCACAACAAGAAAAACAGCCATTCTGATAACCAACATCTTTGGAGGGGATGTTGTATTAAACTCCCATTTGACATCAAAGTGCGGCGGCCAAATTATTCCAGCAGCGACGGTGAACGCAGCTCGGGGAAAAACCTTCAAAGCACACACGCTAATAATTTAGCATTAACAACAAACCAAAGCGCTGCTCTCTTCCCTCGCAAAGCAAACCCCTAAACTTCATTAAGAAAACACCAATTAAAAATATTCTGTATCTTCTGTCATTAAATAGAAACCTGGCGCAAAATAACAACCCTCCGAAAAAAGTCCCCCGGAATGAGGCTAATTACACGGCTTGGTAATTAACGGACCTTATTAGCGCTAATCTGCTCACGGCGTGCGAGAGGAGGCGTAGACGAGGAGTCTGCTGAAATATGTTTGTTTTTACCATCTCTGCTGAATTATTCACTCGCTCTGATGCCAAGACAGATGCAGAGGAGAACGATACGGCACCAGAAACACAGACTGTGAGGAGTTATTAAAAAACTGAGAATATTGGGCTGGAAACGTTCCTGGAGGGGTGAAAAATTGAGATTTGACTGCTCACATGTATTTGATCTTTAGGTGATGTTTGTCATGTCAGAGAATGAGAGAAACTGAGAAGCTCCTGCGAAATAAAATCAGTCTGAAGACGAGAGATCAGTGCGACAGAATGAGCATTTCTGACAGATTCACTGTCCATACTGAGATAGTGTTGACACACATGCATATGGCTTAGGTATCAATCACAAAACATGTCAAGAACATGACCTGCTCATAATTTACTTTTCCAATAATAATTAATAATAATAATAATAATAATAATAATAATAAATAAATGGGTTAACCTAAATAAAGAAATAATAATAATAAATGTTTTAGCTAAATAACTAACTAACTAAATAATAATAATAATAAATGGGATGGGGAAAAATAATAAATCAAATAATAATAAAATAACTAATAACAATAATATTAAATGGTTCAGCAAAATAAATAAAAAATGATTAAGCAAAATAAACAAAAAATAATAAATGGTCAAGTGAAATAAATAATTAAATAAATAATGGGATAGGGTAAATAAATAATGAAATAAATAACAATAATAAATGGGTTAAGCTAAATAAATAAATAAATACATAATAAATGATTAAGTTAAATAAGAATAATAAAAATTGTGTTAAGCTAAATAAATAAACTAATAATAATAATATCATAATAAATGGTTACGTGAAATATATAAAAATATTAATAATAATACATATTTAGGTTAATGATAAAAACAAACAAAAACAAATAAAATTATTTAAAAATAATATTTTGTTTCAAGAAAATGGAGCCAATGCTAAATAATGCTAAAGAATCTTAATGGTCCTAAAAATAGATGGATGTAGATGAAATCATTTCAGAAATCGTTGCTGTGTCTGTGATATTGATGACTGACATGCATGTTCTGGACTAAAGTCATAAACTCCTCCGACTCTCACGCTCAATCTCTCATCAAATCTCAGCTGGTCTCGTCACGTCTTCATCTCGCTCCGCAGGGAACGTGTGTGTGTTCAGGTGTGTAATATCATCTGACAGAAACAGAGGGATGAAACACCGACGACCACGAAAGGGCAAAGCCTGGAAACGGGGGGATGGAGAGCGAATGAGTGACGGGAGAATAAAGTGACCTCTAGAAGTCAAACTAAAGTCCTTTAACAGGTGCGACGTGGGAACTGGATCGTGAGGTGAGATGCGGACCTTCGCAACAGGAGTTTGGGGCGGGAGTTTTTCTTGCTCTCCAGGTTTTTACATTTTATTAAACTATTATTTAATTTAACTATTTTTGATTTTTATGAAACTAATTAAAAAATGATGTGCTACCATTGTACGTGCTAGAAATGATTTTTAAGCAATTGTTAACAACATCAGTAAAAAAAATTAGGGCTGTGAAACGATTAATCGCATCCAAAATAAAAGTTTGTGTTTACAAAATATATGTGTGTGTACTGTGTATAATTATTTTGTATATATAAATACACAAACATGTATATATTTAAGAAATATTTGCTTATATATACTGTATGTATATATATAATTTGTATTATATATAAATAACAATTTTTTTTTTAAAATATATACATGTATGTGTGTGTATTTATATATACAAAATAATTATACACAGTACACACACATATATTTTGTAAACACAAACTTTTATTTTGGTTGCGATTAATCGCGATTAATCGTTTCACAGCCCTAAAAAATATATATTTTTTAATTATAATACAGAGAATCTCTAGAAAACATTAAAATTTTGGGCTCAGTAAGTACAAAAGAACATATGAAAGAACAATAATGATGTGCCCCGATAAAACATAAAAAACTGCAATATTCCATAGAAAACTAAAGCCGCGTTTCCACCGAAAATCCCGCTGGATTTCATCCTCAGAATTTAAGCTCAATAAAGCCTGAACCTCGTCGTCCGTCCATCGGTCGTATTTTTTAAACTCCATTGTTGATTCGAATAGCAAACAACTATAACACGCACCGGTCCACAACAGATGAAATGCTGCGTGGAGTTAACCAATCAAGATGCGGCATGAACTCAACCAATCAGCATGTTCATTGCACAAGTCCCGCCCCTGAAAGTTCCTGAACTTTAAAAAAGTACCACCTCGCGAGCAGGGACTCTCAGACGGGGAAATATTTACCCAGAACTTCATTTAGAGCCTGGTTTCTGCGGTGGAAACGCGGCTTTACAAAAGCGTGAGGGTGAAGTGAGACGGCGCACCTTCTCAGCAGGAGTTTGGGGTGGTTCTTGCTCTCCAGGTTCTTGTCGATGAGGTCGGACAGCAGCTGTTTCAGGACGCCGGTGGCGTACTCCATCTCTCCCTGCAGGGCGCTCATGATGAGAGACGCCACGTTCCCCCGGTCCCGCATGGAGAACGAGCGCTGAGCCTCTAACGTGCGGATGAACGTCAGCAGAAAGTGCTTCTTATTCAAGAGCTGCCCGAACAGAGTCAGAGACTTCTCCACGTTCGCCGGCACCTGAGAGAGAGAAACACTGCCATCAAATCAAAACATCAAGTCTAGTCACGCTTATTTATATTGCAATTTATATCTACAGCAGATCGTTTCAAAGCAGCTTCGTGGTAATAACAGGAAAATAACAGCTTAATGTTGCAAAATTCATCAATTATGAAACCGAATCATTTCAGCTGTAAATCAGCTCTACAGAAGACAATAGTGTTATTATTCAGATCAATTCAGTATTGATTCAATTCAGTTCAATAACGGTCCATAAGGTTAAGGTGAAAAAAAAAATTAAAATAAATAATCATCATCATGATAATAATAATAAAAAATGTTAGAATAAATAACAAATAACAATAAACAAATATTATTAATAATAAATGGGTTAGGATAAATAAAAATACAATAATAAAACAAATAATAATAATCAATGGCTGTTTAGGTAACCATGATTAAGGTAAGTTAAGGTAAACAAAATAAAGTAAAGGGTTAGGATAAATAAATAAATAAATAAATAAATAACTAAATAACTAAATAAATAAATGGATAGGGTAGGGTAAATAATTAATAATAAACCAACAAAAACAAAAAAGTTTATCAATTATAAAACAAACTCACATTCAGCTGTAAAGCAATTCTACAGAAGACAATAGTGTCATTATCAAATCATGAAGATTACTCAATGTGTTACTAAACCCCAACTACACAAGCCAAAGGTGACAAACCCAAACTCCATCAGGTGACTGTTAAAGCCTGGGTTAAACCTGTCCGCATGTACCTCCATCTCCTTCAGCACCGGATGGTCCTCTATTCCTGGGAAAAGCACTCTCATGGCATACGTGCGGTAATCCAGGAACGGTATTCCAGCTCCATCCAGATCCTGAGTCAACTCATGGATATCGGTCTGCAGCTCCGCAAACGCTGGAAACAGAGTCGGAGAAACCATCAATCTCGGTGCAAAGTAGAAGAAAACGGGTTTCTTGAATTCTGATCAGATATTCAGTCAGTCAGAAGTAGTTTATTAGATGTTTATTAACATGTTTAAACATGCAACATGCTTTCCTTTCCAAGCCTCCGATCCCGTCTGTCACTCGCCTAATCAATCTGGATGTTGTGGTTATTTATTGCCACTTTTTATTCATCCTGGAGGACGCCTCATCACTTATCAGTGACCCGTCACTCTAACCTCCCGCTATCCATCTCTTTTATCCTCTCTTCCCTGTCCTCATCCCTCTCTCCATGTCTGGAGACAGACAAGGTCGTCACCTCGGGCCCGACAGAGACAGATAATGGGCGACTCGTCTCACGCCCTTGTGACCACGGAGGGAATGAAACGGGCGTTCAGTGTGTGTGTGTATGATAAATGATGTGTGCGTCGTGAGGTCATCGCTAACAGGAGACCGGAGAAAACAAAGCCAATCAGAGAGAGACGGCGAAGAGCAAACAGAAGAGAAAGATAAAATTTAACTCAATTGAAAAGGATTGAAGGAGAGTGATGAGATGGAGAGAACAAATAATGAAAGAAACAAGAGGATGGATGAAGAGCCAATAAAAAAAGAACAAAGAGCCAAAGGAAATATTAAAGAAAGAGTGAAAGGAAGTGCAGAAGAAAAAAAGAAAGAAAGGAAAAGCAAAAGTAGTGAAAGAAAGCTCATTAAAAGAGTGCAAAAGAAAGTGTGAAATTGCGCAAAAAATAGAAAGCACAAAGAAAACACAAAAGAAAGAGTGAAAGTATCAAAAAGTACGATAAAGCGTAAAAAAGGTTGAAAACACACGAAAGAATGAAAGCACAGAAGAAAGTGTGAAATAAATAAAGAGCAAAAGAAAGCATGAAAAATGAGAGCAAAGAAAGAAAGAGCAAAAGGACAAAGAGCGAAAGCATAAAAAAGAAAGTGCAAAAAAGCATGAAAGAAAGCGTGAAAGAAAGAGTGAAAGAAAGCAAAAAAGTATGAAAGAGTGTAAAAGCCGGAAAGAAAGCACGAATAAGTGAGGGAGCGAAAGAATGTATGAAGGCATGAAAGAAAAAGTGCAAAAGAATGCTGGAAAGAAAGAAAGAGACTAAGAAAGAGAGAAAAAGAAAGAAAGAGAAAGAAAGAAAGAAAGAGTGTGTTTTACCCTCTTTGCACTCCAGGGCGACTCTGGACTCCAGGTTGTGCATCTGGAGCTGCAGTCTCTTGAGCGTTCGATCCGCGTCCCGGGATTTGCGCTTGTATGCGATGAGGATGATGATGATGACGAGCAGCAGAAGGCCTCCTCCTCCCCCGATCCCGATGATGGCGGGAAGAGTCAGCAAGCTGTCGGAGTAGATCTGCAGCGTTCCCGGAGAGTAGCGGAAACCTCCGGCCAGGATCTGCGCAACACACACACACACACGCGATGATTGACAGGTGTCAAAGTGGGCAGTGCACGGAAAACAGAAATTTTCCTTTTCTTATGTAATAATAATACAGTTTGATAAAATGTCCTTTGCAAGTCCACAAAGAGTAGTTATTGAAACTAAACAGCAAAAACAGTTCAGAAATCATGAGCTCATGAACATCCAACACAGCTCCTCATTTCATATGCAAAAAGGTCAGCCAATCATGACAGAGCTCATTTACATATGAAAGAGCAGCCTGTTTAAAGTTAGCATGAAACAGAATTTGCGTTAGTCTTTTCTATTGTGATGTTTATGAAACAGATTCTGGAACAAGAACAAATGGCTTGATTGTGTCTGTGAGGAATTGATTGGATGGTTGTGGTTTGCTATTGGCTGATCTCATGTGAGTGACAGGTTATAGCCCCGCCCTCGTCATCAGAGAAGAGAAGCTGCAAGAGGAAGTTATTATGAGGAACATGAATTTAAAACAACAATGCTGTGCACCAATGAATCATTTATAATAAACCCTGCAATATTACATACAAAACAAGAACTGTCAAGAGTGATTTCATGGTGACTTTAATTGTAAATGTCAGAGTAAGTAGGAAAATGGTCATGAAAAACTGTTTTTGGTGCAAAAAAACCAAGACTATCATTAAAAGCAGACTAAAATATAGGAGAAAATGTGCTAAAAATTACGTTTTATCCCACAATCCCATTGTGAACGCACCTCAGCAGCGCATTAATCCTCATTGCTTAAATAAAGCTGCATCTTAATAATGTAGATCACACTTGACCGGGTTTAATGGGGTCAGACAGGCTAGTGTGAAGTCTTATACTGAGTAAACTGAGCCAAACGCGGGTCTCTTGCTGTCACCGCTTCAATATGGGTCATAATATATGGGTCGAGGACACACATGTGGGTCAAAGCGTCGCTGTCGTTCTCCCGTCTCACACAGAAAGAGAGCAGACAGCTTGGGAAAAAACATCGGAGCAATGTTTTAATAATTCTGCCATACAAAATATAATTTCACGCTCATGTTCAGCAAATAAAGACAGCTATTTAAAGATGAAAGTGACTACATGTAAATACAGATCAGCTTCTCAGATTCTTTGCAAACTCAGCGTAAATAAATACAACGAAACCCCCAGAGAGCAACGACAGAAACTGCCATCAGTAATCTGATGCTGAGAAACATGCACTGAAAGAGATGAATGAGAGGAAGAGCCACGAACGAGACGGTGTGATAGTCATGGGAAAGAGCAGAAGAAGAGAAGGGAATCGTCACATCTGTACTGACACACACTTACGGTCACTTTATGTTGGCCGGTGAGATCTGGCCATTCACACAGCAGCTGCGTCTCTGACACGGTCAACACACACGGTTTGTCACTGATGAGGACGGTGTAGTTCAGCCTGTAGTTCCCAGCGGCTGACGGGATCAGATTCCTGCCCTGAAACACAATACACACATCTTTATTATTATAATATTGTCATATACAGAAGATCTTCCAAAAATACTCATCCAGTTTTTCCTTAAAGATGAAGCTCGTAAGATTTATTAGGTTAAAACTGCATTCTCTTATCCCAGTTTATTGTTCATTGACTGCTATTATTATGCCATTTATTAGTTTATCTTCCCCAAAAGTGTAAACATTGAGCTTCTCTTTAAAGGGATAATTCACCCAAAAATGAAGATTCTGTCAGTAATTACTCTCCCTCATGTTGTTCAACCCCGTAAGACCTTCGTTCATCTTCAGAACACAAATTATGATATTTTTGATTAAATCTGAGAGCTGGATCACTCCTCCATAGGCTTCTTCAGGGATTGACACTTGTTCCCCGAAAAGTTATTAAAGACATCGTTAAAATAGTCCAAGTGACTACAGTGGCTCAATCTTAAGTTTATCAAGCGACGAGAATACTTTTTGTGCGCAAAAAAACTAAAATAACGACTTTATTTCAACTATTAATTTCCTTCTCTGTGGGCCTCGAGTCAGTTCACTAGTGTAACAGCGCAGTGTTTCTGTGTTGTACGTCACACCAACACACCTGACCAGCGTCGGCTAATAGTGAGCCTACGTGTGACGTAGCTATACACAATCACACTACGTTAACTGACTAGAGGCCCACAGAGAAGGAAATGAATAGTTGAAATAAAGTCGTTATTTTTGTTTTTCGCACAAAAAGTATTCTCGTCGTTTGATAAACTTAAGATTGAGCCACTGTAGTCACTTGGACTATTTTAACGATGTCTTTAATAACTTTTCGAGGCCGGCAAGTTTCAATCCCTTAGAAGCCTATGGAGGAGTGATCCAGCTCTCAGATTTCATCAAAAATATCTTAATTCGTGTTCCGAAGATGAACGAAGGTCTTACGGGGTTGGAACAACATGAGGGAGAGTAAATTTTTGGGTGAACTATCCCTTTAAGCATCTAAATATTGAGTGTCTGCTCAGATCCGTCGATCTCTTTTCTGCTCAACCTATAGCATGAGTTTAAGGTGTGGCTAATGTAGTAGGTGGAGAGTTTGGGGCGTGGCTAAAATAAAATATAAATATTAAATGAAAAACGTAAGATGATTAAAAATGTTGCCTGACATAAAAACAAGTTAAAGTGGTAGTCCTAAAATTACTTAAACTCAAACTGAACAAAAGATAAATTAAAGCTAAATAGAAATTTTTAAAAAATAAATTAAAATGACCAAAACATAAATTAAAAAGCTAATTAAAAATATGAATACTATAATAGTATATAAACAACACTAAAATAACACTGTTGTGAACCAGGATGGTTCAATTCCTCATGATTTCCATTCGTCTGTGCATATGATGCATTCGCTCAACACACACTGCCTCTTCTCTGTCCACGGGGTTTATGGGATGGCAAAACCCGCAGGCAGAAGCATGCAGAAATATTACATGCTTCATTTAGAGACGTGTGATACTGAAGGGCTCCATTTAACATGTAGACTCAACTCATATTGCATTTACCCAGAAGGTTTTGCATGTGAAATTAAATTGCGCAGATAATCCGATGCATGTCATTTTTCTGAAATTGTTTAACGCTGTGCATGAAGTGAGAGACGGGACCAAAACACCACAGCACCAGCATTTCAATGAACTCGATACTTTTAAAGTAATAAGGGAGAGACGTTTCCTATTCAAAACCTGCTGTCTTAATGGCATTGGTGGGATTGTGAATGGTTTCCAGGGTGTTGCTATGCAGTTTCAAGTCTGAAGAGTTGAAACTGTACAGAAGAATCTTTCTTACATAAACTCATGGCTTTGCTTCTTTAGAAGGGTTTCATTATCCCCCTGGAGCCACGTGGAGCACTTTTATGATGGATAGATGCACATTTATGATGGATAGATGCACTTTTATGATGGATAGTTGCACTTTTATGATGGATAGTTGCACTTTTATGATGGATAGATGCACTTTTATGATGGATAGATGCACTTTTATGATGGATAGTTGCACTTTTATGATGGATAGTTGCACTTTTATGATGGATAGATTCACTTTTATGATGGAAAGATGCACTTTTATGATGGAAAGATGCACTTTTATGATGGATAGATGCACTTTTATGATGGATAGTTGCACTTTTATGATGGATAGATGCACTTTTATGATGGATAGATGCACTTTTATGATGGATAGATTCACTTTTATGATGGATAGATTCACTTTTATGATGGAAAGATGCACATTTATGATGGATAGATGCACATTTATGATGGATAGATGCACTTTTATGATGGATAGATTCACTTTTATGATGGAAAGATGCACTTTTATGATGGATATTATGATGGATAGATGCACTTTTATGATGGACAGATGCACTGATGGACAGGTGCACTTTTATGATGGATAGATACACTTTTATGATGGATAGATGCACTTTTATGATGGATAGATGCACTTTTATGATGGATAGATGCACTTTTATGGACTTCAAAATAGAAACGGCCATTCACTGTCATTATAAAGCTTGGTAGAGCCAGTATATATTTTCTATATATTGATTGATTGTATTCGTCTAAAAGAAGAATGTCATATACACCTAGGATGACTTAAGGGTGAGTAAATCATGGGCTAATTTTATTTTTGGGTGAACCAATACTTTAAGTAAAAAATAAAGAAATACAGCATAAGCGCAATGAGATCCCGCAGTATCTCACACTCTTACCTTGAGTATGAGAGGAGAACCGGGTTTGAGCTCCTGCATGGACGGGCCGAAGGGTTCAAACACAGGATCGGGATAGTAACTGAAGGTCTCGTTCACCACCAGGAGCGTCTGAACGTTATCCATGACGAATCCGATCTCATCCGGCCCGCTGCCCACCTCTGAGAAACCTCTTTCAGAACCGGCCACGGACGGCACCAGACACACCATCACAGTGTTATTCAGCACAGTACAGTTCTGTGTGTGTGTGTGCGAGAGAGAGAGAGAGAGAGAGAGAGAGAGAGAGAATTAGAATTTTAACAAACCTTTATTACAAATACATTTCACAGTATATTTAAATTACAATATGCATAAATATTAAGAGCAACCCCAACTCACAAGAAAAATGTGCAAAAACCAAATCACCTTCAAATACAGAGCACAGTCTCATTGCACCCAATACCTTCAAAAATAATAAGATCATCCATATGCTTGTAATAAGCAAAATCAATAAATATTCTTGCTTGCAACATGTTTGAAAAAATAGCAACTACATTCTAGCGATGCGAGAGAGAGAAAACGAGAAAGAGAGCGAGCGAGCGAGAGAGAGAGAGAGTGAGCGAGAGAGCAAGGAGAGAGAGAGAGAGAGTGAGAGCAAGAGAGAGAGAGAGAGAGAGAGAGCGAGGAGAGAGAGAGAGAGAGCGAGGAGAGAGAGAGAGAGAGCGAGTGAGCGAGAGAGAGCGAGTGAGCGAGAGAGAGCGAGGAGAGAGAGAGAGAGGAGAGAGAGCGAGCAAGCGAGAGAGAGAGAAAACGAGAGAGAGAGCGAGCGAGCGAGGAGAGAGAGAGCGAGAGAGAGCGAGCGAGCGAGCGAGCGAGAAAGCGAGAGAGAGAGCGAGGAGAGAGAGAGCGAGAGAAAGAGAGAGCAAGAGAGAGAGAGAGCAAGAGAGAGAAAGAGAGAGAGAGAGCAAGAGAGAGAGAGAGCAAGAGAGAGAGAGAGAGAGAGAGAGCGAGAGAGAGAGCGAGACAGTGAAAGAGAGAGAGAGAGAGCGCGAGAGAGAGAGCTAGTGAGGATACTAACGCTGGTTAAGCGCACAGGAGAACAGCAGCGAGAGCCGCTCGGATGAGCAGGTCACGGAGGAGGAAAGGTTACGCTCGCCCTGCAGGACTTTCTCTGGGTTTTATAGAGACATTTCATGTTCTATATCCCGTCATTTTAAAGGTTAAACTGGGAAAAGGTGATTCAATGTCACACATACGCAAAGAAAAACATGTGCAGGCACACAGGGCTTCGGTTGAACACTTGTTTTTCTGTTCCTGCTGCTTTAGAGCTCAGAAGAGACTACAAAGAGTCCCACAAAACTAGTCTATACAGTAAAGTTCACAAGTCTGGAGTCAGTAACAATTGATGCGGTTTCTGAAATAAGTCTTCTGCTCACAAAAGCTGCATTTATTTGATAAAAAAAACAAAAAACAGAAACACAGTAATCTTTCGAAATACTATTACAATTGTTTTCAAATGTGAATATAAAGTAAAGTGTAATTTATTCCTGTGATCAAAGCTGAATTTTCAGCATCATTACTCCAGTCTTCAGTGTCACATGATCCTTCAGAAATCAGTATAATATGATGATTTGCATTTTTCTTTTTATCAAGCTGCTTAATATTTTTGTAGAAATACAGATTTGTTTGGGGGGGATAAACAATTGCTAAACTATTGGGTATAATTATAGAGCAGGGGTTTTCAAACTGTGGGTCGAGCAGTCACTACTGACGGCAGATAAATTTACGTTTCATTAATGACACACACATAGAAATCGCTATATTGCTTAGTGCGATTTTAATTAGATAAATATGTCTGCATTGCGTTTCATGTAGCGCGTGCATGCGCATTATTAACAAGAAGAAACTGGTTTACTCCGATCACTGCTCTGCATTCTGCATGAGATCGCATTACACCGCAGAATTCAAACGTCACGAAAGGCTGATTCAGGTCTGGGCCGCGTTTCCCGACAGCATTGTGAGCTAAGCTGATCGTAGAGAGGATTCGTGAGTTAAGCTGATCGTAGAGAGCATCGTGAGCTAAGCTGATCGTAGAGAGCATCGTGAGCTAAGCTGATCGCAGAGAGCATCGTGAGCTAAGCTGATCGTAGAGAGCATCGTGAGCTAAGCTGATCGCAGAGAGCATCGTGAGCTAAGCTGATCGCAGAGAGCATCGTGAGCTAAGCTGATCGCAGAGAGCATCGTGAGCTAAGCTGATCGCAGAGAGCATCGTGAGCTAAGCTGATCGCAGAGAGCATCGTGAGCTAAGCTGATCGCAGAGAGCATCGTGAGCTAAGCTGATCGCAGAGAGCATCGTGAGCTAAGCTGATCGTAGAGAGCATCGTGAGCTAAGCTGATCGTAGAGAGCATCGTGAGCTAAGCTGATCGTAGAGAGCATCGTGAGCTAAGCTGATCGCAGAGAGCATCGTGAGCTAAGCTGATCGCAGAGAGCATCGTGAGTTAAGCTGTTCGCAGAGAGCATCGTGAGCTAAGCTGATCGCAGAGAGCATCGTGAGCTAAGCTGATCGCAGAGAGCATCGTGAGCTAAGCTGATCGCAGAGAGCATCGTGAGCTAAGCTGATCGCAGAGAGCATCGTGAGCTAAGCTGATCGCAGAGAGCATCGTGAGTTAAGCTGATCGCAGAGAGCATCGTGAGTTAAGCTGATCGTAGAGAGCATCGTGAGCTAAGCTGATCGTAGAGAGCATCGTGAGCTAAGCTGATCGCAGAGAGCATCGTGAGCTAAGCTGATCGCAGAGAGCATCGTGAGCTAAGCTGATCGCAGAGAGCATCGTGAGCTAAGCTGATCGCAGAGAGCATCGTGAGCTAAGCTGATCGTAGAGAGCATCGTGAGCTAAGCTGATCGTAGAGAGCATCGTGAGCTAAGCTGATCGCAGAGAGCATCGTGAGCTAAGCTGATCGCAGAGAGCATCGTGAGCTAAGCTGATCGCAGAGAGCATCGTGAGCTAAGCTGATCGCAGAGAGCATCGTGAGCTAAGCTGATCGTAGAGAGCATCGTGAGCTAAGCTGATCGTAGAGAGCATCGTGAGCTAAGCTGATCGTAGAGAGCATCGTGAGCTAAGCTGATCGTAGAGCATCGTGAGCTAAGCTGATCGTAGAGAGCATTGTGAGCTAAGCTGATCGTAGAGAGCATCGTGAGCTAAGCTGATCGTAGAGAGCATCGTGAGCTAAGCTGATCGTAGAGAGCATGGTGAGCTAAGCTGATCGTAGAGAGCATGGTGAGCTAAGCTGATCGTAGAGAGCATGCTGAGCTAAGCTGATCGTAGAGAGCATGGTGAGCTAAGCTGATCGTAGAGAGCATCGTGAGTTAAGCTGATCGTAGAGAGCATGGTGAGCTAAGATGATCGTAGAGAGCATCGTGAGTTAAGCTGATCGTAGAGAGCATCGTGAGTTAAGCTGATCGTAGAGAGCATCGTGAGCTAAGCTGATCGCAGAGAGCATTAAGCTGATCGCAGAGAGCATCGTGAGCTAAGCTGATCGCAGAGAGCATCGTGAGTTAAGCTGATCGCAGAGAGCATCGTGAGCTAAGCTGATCGCAGAGAGCATCGTGAGTTAAGCTGATCGCAGAGAGCATCGTGAGCTAAGCTGATCGCAGAGAGCATCGTGAGCTAAGCTGATCGCAGAGAGCATCGTGAGTTAAGCTGATCGCAGAGAGCATCGTGAGCTAAGCTGATCGTAGAGAGCATCGTGAGGTAAGCTGATCGCAGAGAGCATCGTGAGCTAAGCTGATTGCAGAGAGCATCGTGAGGTAAGCTGATCGCAGAGAGCATCGTGAGCTAAGCTGATCGCAGAGAGCATCGTGAGTTAAGCTGATCGCAGAGAGCATCGTGAGCTAAGCTGATCGTAGAGAGCATTGTGAGCTAAGCTGATCGTAGAGAGCATCGTGAGCTAAGCTGATCGCAGAGAGCATCGTGAGCTAAGCTGATCGTAGAGAGCATCGTGAGCTAAGCTGATCGTAGAGAGCATCGTGAGTTAAGCTGATCGTAGAGAGCATCGTGAGGTAAGCTGATCGCATCGTGAGCTAAGCTGATCGCAGAGAGCATCGTGAGCTAAGCTGATCGCAGAGAGCATCGTGAGCTAAGCTGATCGCAGAGAGCATCGTGAGCTAAGCTGATCGTAGAGAGCATCGTGAGGTAAGCTGATCGTAGAAAGCATCGTGAGCTAAGCTGATCGCAGAGAGCATCGTGAGCTAAGCTGATCGCAGAGAGCATCGTGAGTTAAGCTGATCGCAGAGAGCATCGTGAGCTAAGCTGATCGCAGAGAGCATCGTGAGCTAAGCTGATCGTAGAGAGCATCGTGAGGTAAGCTGATCGTAGAAAGCATCGTGAGGTAAGCTGATCGCATCGTGAGCTAAGCTGATCGTAGAGAGCAATTGGTGGCAGTGGTTCTACGATCTACAAGGCATACGATGTTTTTGGGAAACACATTAATCTCTGTCGTCAGCTCAACACAGCGCTGTTGTCTAGCAGAGATATGGTCGTTGTAAGAGTGCATTGTTTGCTTTCCCTCGCATGCATTTTGCTACCTAACCAACGCATAAGGAAAATATATATGCAAAAAGTATTCCACATGTACACACACGAGCACAAAAGTGTTTAACGTGATGAGTTTAACAACAATCACAACATAAATATTATTATTCTAGGTCCTGGGCCTACTGTTATTTGATAATATACCATAAGTTTGTATATTGCAATTAAACATATATCATTCATACTATGACAAGGAAAAAAACTGCTCTAAAGAGAACTAACGCCTCCCACCCCACATTCATGCTTTAAAATGATTATTTTGTTGGGTCTTGAGATCGATTATTCTTGTCTAGGTGTGTCCTGCAATGGAAAAGTTTGGGAACCCCTGCCATGGAGGGTTAGGAAGTAGAGAGGATAATGAACAGAATGAAATAGCTCCAGAGAGAATAAAGTGATGATAATGTGTGTTAAGACACTTACGTTGACGGCATTGATGCTGCCGTATTTGGCTCTCATCTGCGGCTCTCTGACGGTGGCGAGGTTCGTGCCGGTGACGGTTAACGGCGTTCCACCGCTAACAGAGGGAAAACAACAGAGGAAACTCAAGAAAACATGGATTTCCTCTTAATCATCCATCAGCTCATACAACATTTTCATTTCCTCCTGAAGCCGCTTTAGCCAACAGAGACTTTGTCTGAATGACACTTCAAAGTATGTGCTGAACTGCTGAAGTCTGTCATTTAAACATGTAGAGCACTACCGTTCAAAAGCTTGAAGTCAGGAAGATTGTTTTTCTAAAATAAATTATTTTAATTCATCAAAGACACATTAAGTTGATCAAAAGTGATAGTTATAATGTTACAAAAGGTTTTTATTTCAAATAAACACTGTTCTTATGAACTTTCTATTCATTAAAAAATACTGAAAAAAAGTTTCCACAAAAATATGAATGTTTTCAACATTGATAATAATCATAAATGTGTCTTGAGCAGCAAATCCTCATATTAGAATGATTTCTGAAGGATCATGTGACACTGAAGACTGGAGTAATGATGCTGAAAATTCATCTTTAATATTTTGTTTTATTTTCATATTTTATTTTTACAATAAAATAAACAGTTTTTACTGTATTTAGTGAATTTTCTATCAAATAAATGCAGCCTTGGTGAGCAGAAGTACGGTAGATTATTTTTATTTTTGCAAAGGTCCATTTAGGTGCTCCATAGAAGAGACTTCTTTCAGAAACATTAAAACATCTTATCGACCGCAAACTTTTAAACAGCAGTGCATATTATGTTCGTAATTTCAGAATATTATTTACATTTTTTTTTATATGATTTTTAAATTTGAATAGAAGCATATAAATACCCATGTTAAGCAAGTATAACTAGTCAGGACACACACTCTCTCTCTCTCTACACGTCTCTCTCTCTTTCTCTCTCTCTACATGTCTCTCTCTTTCTCTCTCTCTCTCTACACGTGTCTCTCTCTCTCTCTCTCGCTCTCTCTCTCTCTCTACATGTCTCTCTCTTTCTCTCTCTCTACACGTGTCTCTCTCTCTCTACACGTGTCTGTCTCTCTCTCTGTCTGTCTCTCTCTCTCTCTCTCTCTCTCTCTCTCTCTCTCTCTCTCCCTCTCTCTACACGTGTCTGTCTCTCTCTCTCTCTCTCTCCTCTGTTTGCAGCTTTTCTCTGAGTCTGTCATCAGTTTGATGAAGTGATGTTCCTCAATCCTCCAGAGACGGAGCTGCAAACACTCGCGCTACAGCCGCGATCGCCACCGGTGACTTTCTCTAACCCATGATTCCAGCCTAAAGGAACAGGTCAGGGTGTGTGAGTGTGTGAGTATGTGAACGAGACGCACCTGGCGATGCTCCAGTCGGGCTCGATCTTCAGGACGCTGGGATCCTCCGTGTAGTTGAACTTCACCTCTGGGTTTCTGAGCTCGGCTGCGTTGATGTCCACCATCACCGGTGTCCCGCCTGAACCCAAGCCTGCTGGAGTCACACACACGATCTCACGAGCGCTCCGCCTGTCCAACACACACAACACAAGCAAATTCAACATCTCCTTCTGGTAAAGGACTTTACATTTTCGAATGCGTTTTTTCATATTCGTCATTCGTTGACTCTGAATTGTTAAAAAACACCTCTCAAAACTCTTGCTACGGATGTGAAAAATACAAACAATCGAACCCGATCCGAATTCTTTTATGAAGGATGAAAGACGTGATTGATAATGTGAGGTCGTATTTATTTTTTAACGTGGAAAAATTTCGGACTCAGTGTGCAAGGACCTTTACACACTTTACAACACCAATCAGTTTCTTTCTTTTTTTGTTATTACATGATTTTATTGTGTTGGCGAACCCAGAGAGAGAATTGATTGTGAAGCGGATCACGTGTGCGCGAGCGCAGGGTGTGTGTGACACACACTTTCATCAGGTTGCATCAGGTTTGGAGGTTCAAAGATCACAGATTCACGGCTCCGAACATGACGGACTTTAATCTGATCAAACGAACACATGTGCGTCTGACGGCATGTTTAGTCATGTGATAGATAAGAGGAGGATGAGATTCAGTCTGAAGGTTTGTTCCCATGTTTGATCAGTGTCCTCTACGTGTGTGTGTGTGTGTGTGTGTGTGAAGCTGCGGTGTTGCCTAGGCAACAGTGTTCACAACACACACTGGTGAAACCTGCTGAGTTCTGGATGTATTTTGACAAGACTGTCGTCACATGATTGGCTCTGACAACACAAACCCATCAATCGTTTCTGAAGACGGCTAAAAGAAATCAGTCACTTCTGCCCATTTCTGTCTCATGACAAAACTATTTTAAACTTACTGCATAATATATTTTCCCTGAAAGTCATAAAGTCATAAAAAATGACATACATTAACCCATGTTTCACCCCTACGATAAAGTACTATGATAGCACGATTATGTAGAGATGCTATCAGCAAAGAGAAGATTTCAGGTGAAATTTCCCACCAAAATCAATACATAAATATATATATATATATATATATATATATATATATATATATATAGAGAGAGAGAGAGAGAGAGAGAGAGAGAGAGAGAGAGAGAGAGAGAGAGAGAGAGAATAATGGTAAAAAAAAATGCATTATGTTAATGTGAAATTATAAGTTGAAATGTTCTTAATTTCCATGAACAAAATCTAACTGGTCTAAAAAAAAATTCTTTGTACAAAATATAATGATTTTAGGATGAAATATTGTATTTAAATAGTATTATAATAAATTCAATCAAAAACAATAGAAAATATTTAGTACAATTTATGTGCTATTACAGTATGTATTAATATTTTGAATAAGCTGTTATTTTATATTTTTCAGGTTCATTTTAATTTTAGTTTAGGATTTCATAATTTTATTAAGTGCTTTTGTCCTTTTTTTTAATATTGCTATTTATTTTTAATTTATTTTTATTTCAGTTTTAGTTATTTTAGTACTTCAGTCACTTTTTTTAATTTCAGGTCCAAAGCAACATTTCTAACATTTATATTTGATTTAATTTCAGCTTTACTTTAATGTAAAAATAAATAGTTTTAGTCAACAATAACACCTACTAAATTATAACTGAGCAATGTAGTAAATATTGTGCTAATTTATTTCATTTAAAAAATTGTGTGATTTAATTTATTTCTTTATATTTTTTTTTATGCATCTTATGCACATGGAGTGCTGCAGGGATCTGTGTTAGGCCCTTTATTATTCTCAATATATATGCTGCCACTTGGTAATATTCTAAGGAAACATGGAATTAGTTTCCATTGTTATGCTGATGACACTCAAATATATATTTCATCACGGCCAGATGAATACGCTAAATTATCCAAATTGACAGATTGTGTTAAAGATATAAAAGATTGGATGACGTGTAATTTTCTTTTATTAAATCCAGACAAGACAGAGGTAATACTTATCGGTTCTAAAAACCGTCCACAAAACCTTTCACAGCACGACTTCGTAGCTCAGACTCGCTCTCCCAGTTTAAAACTAGACTGAAGACGCATCTATTTAGCCAGGCATTCATATACATTTTTTATCTTACAGTTACTGTAAATTCGGCCTCTAGTTCATAAACGCCAGAGGAGAACTGGCCCCCGACTGAGCCTGGGTTCTCCCAAGGTTTTTTTTTTCTCCATTGGGTCATCTGATGGGGTGTTAGGACACCATTAGGTCACTGGATGGAGTTTTTCGGTTCCTTGCCACTGTTGCCTTTGGCTTGCTCAGTTGGGGATATTCAAATTAATTAACCAATCATACCATTGATCAGCTCTACCAAACTTGGATGTCTTTTTTCCAGTAATAAACAAACATTGTTAAGTTGTTTTGATTGATACTGTGAAGCAGCTTTGATACAATCTGTATTGTGAAAAGCGCTATATAAATATATTTGACTTGACTTGACATAAACCCAACTAAATTAAAACTATGAGTAATGTAGTAAATATTGTGCTAATTTATTTCATTTAAAAAATTGTGTGATTTTATTTATTTCTTTATTCTTTTTTTAATATTTATTTTATATGTTTCTTGTGATAGATTTTTTAATGAGATAAAGATTAATTATGTTGCTAACCACAAAGATATGAATTATACTAACATCTCGTGATAAGTTCTAACACTTCCTTTGGTCCTATGTCTGAAGATGACTAAGGCCGTTTTCACACCTGAAAGTCCGTACCAAGGTCTGAACCAAAGTTCACGTTTTGATACATTTTATACTTTCAGAAAGTTTTGGTTTGGTTTCACACTGCAATTATGCGAGCGCACTAAAGAACTTTACGTGACATACTTGCGTCCTGTCGTCATCATCTATGTGGGCTGCATCTTGACATTGATTGGTTTGTAAATGGACGTGCGTCTGACGTCAGCGTGTTGTCAATTCAGCGGGTAACTTTGACAACATGAATGAACATACGCATATCGTTGCAACTGTAATTGTTAGTTTTATGGCATAATTAGCTGCAGCACCAACTTTACACGAGGCTAGTTCAAATTCGCCAAATAAACGTCCTCGTCGTGCGAACATTTTATCGTCGCCGGCAGGAAAGGAGGAGGAATGATGTCATCAGACTATGATACTTTAATTAAAAACCTTGTCTCCTCCTCTCCCCATGTGCTACCACGGCTCATTTTTCCTGCCACCTTCTGTTTTTTCGGCTATGCGGGAACCACCGGAACTTCCTGTGAAAGGTCTGAAAGTACGAACCATACAGAAATGCTTTCACACTAGAAACGAACCAATCCTTTGTTCAGTTTGATCCGGACCGAGACTACCTCTTTACGTCGGACCAAATTTCCTCTGTGTGCTCCGGGGGAGGTTTCACACCTGTAATTTTGATTCGGACCAAACTGAAAAGTCCGAAAGTCCGGACCAAACAAGATAGGTGTGAAAGGGCCCTAAAACTTCCATTCCTGATTCTAACAGTGAGGGACGCGTCTGAGAGTGTCAAGTTTAAAGGCCTGGTTTAGCGTGTACGGTGTGACTGACTGAGATGAGCTGTACCTCTGGAAGCGGCAGGTGTTGAGTCCGATCTTGATGGAGACGGCGCTGCCCGCGTTCAGATGACTGCCGTGGATCGTGATCCTCGTTCCTCCAGAGATCGGCCCGTATGACGGCAGCACACGCGTGAAGTACGGCGACTGGACAGGAGAAGATATGAATATAATCACTTCAGCTGGAAAAAACTTTTGAATTTCATACATTGAGTTTGTAACACAAGACTAGAGAAGCCGTCCTCGTCCGAAACTCAGAAATCAGAAAAATTATCCGCACATGAATATCGTGCGCAAAACATCTTCGGGTTCAACCCTTCATCAGTGCCATGTGTTACCAGCATACACCTGCAGTTATTCACACACTGGTTACACAGGTGTATGCTTGGTAACACATGGCACTGATGAAGGGTTTTGCGTACCTTGCACTTTTTCACTTTATTTGTGGCACAATCCTGTGAGCTTTTTGGCCTATATTCGTGTGCGGATCATTTTTCTGATTTTTGAGTTCCTTTTGTTTGGGACTAATGTTTGGCGCTACGCCTTTCCATCCCCTTTACACTGAAACTCACCACAAACGTGAAGGCTTTAGGAGATACGGCCCTGTACTCCGGTAGACAGTCTCGCACACACACTTCCACCTGAGCTTCCTGCACACGGTAACCTGTGGCATCGGCCAAACGACACACAATCCTGCAGAGAGAGAGAGAGAGAGACGAGGGTCTTAGACGGGTCTGGACCTGTACTGTAAAAAAATATGGGCGTAGTGTGCATGACATCACCCGTAGTGTTTCTGAAGAGCATTTTTGAAGCCCAAAGTGGGTGGATCCGGCCGTCGCCATCTTGGCCGCGCGCCACTCCCGGATAAACGAAAACGGGCAGCGAGGCGGATTAGCTGAAGTGACATGACGGTAACAGACAGCAGACAAACGGCTAGTAGTGACATCAGCGGCAATCCACCTGTCACTCAAGTGGCCACGCCCTTAATTATGCCGGACTTTAAGGCTTAATATAATTTAAACGGATGAGCTATAAACAAAATCACCCTCCTCACAGTCGTCATGAAGGGCAAAATTAGCTATTTAGACCAAAACCACTTTTTGCACAAGGCTGTAAACATGTTTCTCTGCTGTAAAGTTGGGCATTTTAACATGCAAGTCTATGGGATTGAGTCTCTTCTGCAGCCAGTCTCTAGTGGCCAGTCGATGAACTGCAGTTTAAGTCACTTCCGTGTTGATTCGAGAGAGAGAGAGAGAGAGAGGAAGGTTGCCGCTTGATCTGGACGCACAGCCACCGGCGCTCAACGTTCAAAACAATGATTGAGCGTCCGAACACGAGACAGACGAGTTACAGGCGCTACATGAACACACACCACTGTAATGAGACGCAGTAAAACCCACACTGGACTGGAAAACGTCTCTCTGTGATTAATGGGATGGACAGCGAATCCTCCCATCATGCCCTGGGGCGGCTCGTGAGTTATTAACCGCCCTGCGTCTGTGTCGAGCATTTCTAGTGCGGATGGGAGAAGAGTTTCTGTGTTTGCAATGAAACCCTGATGCTTGTTTAGCTTCAGGAAACTGTAAAGTCATTGTTACTCCAGCAGCAACAGGACAGAAAACAGTCGAAAAGGAAGGAAAGCAGCAGCAAACAGACGTCACTGCGTTTCAATGAGAGTTAAAGATGCACCGATATTCAAATCCGGACCTATTAGGCCCGTTCACACCAATCTGACCAATCAGAGCAGAGCAGCTCTCAGAGAGGCGGGGTTTAGAGAGACGTTTCAGACACTGAGAGTAAAGAGCACATGGGCGTCAGAACCATTGTATATGTGTGAGACAAGACCCACCCACTTTTTAAGACCAATGATATTGGACCCACTCACTTTTACCGTCTCTAATTCAGTGCATATGTCTGTTCACTTTTCAGAGCGCCGTCAGTCAAATCCATTCCACTTTAGGAATGCCCTAATAAATTAAACTCCATTTCTGCTGAATCATTATATTTCTCAACGAAAATAACAGCCCGTTGTACCCTTCCAGTCAAATATTGCATTGCAATACGAATACGCATATGGATAGCTGTGCATTTAATGCACGACGTGAAGCGGAGTTTAGTTTACTTGTTTAATTAAAAGGCACCAGAATACAGGAAATGGCATTTACACCAGTAACATATTTCCGGGGGAGGACCTTTTTTTTTTGCTTCCGACACCCATGAAAGAGCTGATGCTGCAGTGGATATTATGTGAAAAAAAGTGTTTTTTGACATTTGATGCATGTAAACCTGTTGTAGGAGACTCTTTAAATCAGCATATCAGGCACTTTCAATTGAATTGTAACAGAAACTGTGTCAGTATCAGAGACTCACTGCTCAGCGCTGATGTATTCCTCCTCGATGGGCGTACAGGCCACTTTCCCGATCCGCACGCCGTTCTGGATGTCTTTAAACTGCAGGCCCAGATTCTCCCCGGTGATGGTCAGTCTGGTGCCGCCCTGCCGCGGACCGGTCTCAGGAAACAACTGGACCAGGACAGATCAACAGAAGAACGTCAATGAACTATTCCTTAAAAAGCCACCAGGGCTCCAGGGCTGTGTTTCCCGTACAGTGACGTAACTTGTGCTTCACTACCAGAGTACGATGCATCGCTGAAGAAATCCACTAGCGAATCACGACTGTTTCCCGAAACCGTATTGTCGCAAATTGGTTGTTCAACCACGTTGGTTAATGATGTCACGCAGGTGTTGGAGTAATAACTTTCTTTAATGAATCTGTTTGAGATTGAATTAATGCTAGATGTTTTGCTATAGATTACAGACATGTCATCTGAGGACTAATTCTCATGTTTCTCAGTTATTTTGCTTTATTTACAGATTAAATCATAAACTCACACACTAGAGCACATTCACACTCTTCAAAAACGACACTTTAAAGGGATAGTTCACCCAAAAATGAAAACTCTGTCAGTATTTACTCTCCCTCATGTTGTTCAACCCCGTAAGACCTTCGTTCATCTTCGGAACACGAATTAAGATATTTTTGATTAAATCTGAGAGCTGGATCACTCCTCCATAGGCTTCTAAGGGATTGAAACTTGCCGGCCCAGAAAAGTTATTAAAGACATCGTTAAAATAGTCCAAGTGACTACAGTGGCTCAATCTTAAGTTTATCAAACGACGAGAATACTTTTTGTGCGCAAAAACAAACAAAAATAACGACTTTATTTCAACTATCCATTTCCTTCTCTGTTGCCCTCGAGTCAGTTAACGTAGTGTGATTGTGTAGAGCTACGTCACACGTAGGACAACATGACATGTATGACGACAGAACTTGCGACTATAATTGACTAACGATGCTTTTGGGAAACACACCAGATCAGAAGTTCATCAGCGGCTGCGAGATCTTCAGCCAAACCAGCGCAGAAGACAAACACACACACACACACACACACACACACACACACACACACACACACACACACACGGAGAGCGAAGCGCACAGTAATTGGTTTCAGAGGGACTGCTTTAATTTGACATTCACACATTTTTACAGATCCACGGATGAAGATCCGGAAGCGCAGCTTGAGAGAGTAAAGCAGAAGAGAATAGGTACATCTTCTGAACAGATGGCCCTCAAAGCGCCTATGGTGTGCTAATAATCCATGTGATAAATTCATTCTTCTCCAAATTAAATTAACACCTAATCTAATAAGTAAAAGACGACAGCGGCGCCGCACAGATAGAGCGAGCGCATGAAGAATCGAATGACGAGAACAAAGGAGGAGTTTAATTAACACGAGGGGATGTAAATTTAGTAAGTAGACGTTCGAAAAGTTAATATTCCTCTGGCAGGAGAATTCAGAAGTCGACAAGAATTTCTACTTCGAGAGAAACAAAGAGAGGAGAACATCGAGAACGGAGTGTGTTTTAGACCGGTTTCACAAAGCTCTTTTAGACCGGTCTATAGTGTTAGACAAGTCTAAATCTGCTCATACACTAGTCTAATGCAAGCTAGACTTTCACAAAAATAAAGACTGACTTAATTTACACCAAAAAAATTAGACACCTTAACCCAGGCTAACCCAGGTCTAAGACTCTGTTACCGTGGCAACCAGCAGTAACAATCAGTTACAGTACAAACAGCCAAAAGAAAAGGGAAAATGCTCATAATTTGTGGTTTGCTGATGGCGTTATGGAGAGATATGAGAAGAGAAAGGGTTTTTAGGATATTTCCTCTTAAATATTGCTTTTTTGGCATCTTGTACCATGTTTTTGTATCTTTTCTTTGTACGTCTTTAACAATCAACGGTCGGATTAACGCTGTTAACGGTCGTATCTTTTTCCAAATTAAACATTTCTTCTTGTTACTACATTCTCCGCTAAATTTCCCCGCTAAATTTCCCAAGTAAAATGTCCTTGTCACTGTTATACTCCTCCAACACACACGTGTTTTCCGCTGGGGTAAACTGCACTGAGCAGTTGAATGCGCTTACTCGATCCGCCATGTTTTTTGTTTTGAAAAGTGTCTTATTTTACCCAGAATGCATTGCAGTGTAGTCCTACTTAAGATAGTCAGAGTCTTAAGTGCTTTGTGCAACGGTCTGATTTAGATGTCTATCTGAAGTCTGACTATCTACTATATCTAAGCCATAGTCAAAGTCTATCTTTGTGAATCCGGCCCCTGGACTGCAGAAAGAAGGAAGACAACTGTCCCTCATCAGCTCCTGTAACATCACCGGTGTCAGGATATCAAGGGGTCGACGGGCATGTGATCAGCTAATGACAACAAAAAGAACGTTTACTCCTTATCTAAATAGAAAAATAATAATACTAATACTGCAATAGTTTATGATGTTTTTTGTATTTTTTATGTAAATAATAAAATATTGTTTTGAATAATAATTATAATAATAGAAAAATTTATAACAATCATATTTATTATTTTGATTGTTGTTATTAATCAAAATAATATTTTATTATTTACATTTACAAAATAAAAATATTTTTCAAAACAATAAACATTATTATTGCAGTAATACTATGGTTATGTAAATTAAAAATGTATAATTACTCAATAATAATACTTTTATTTAAATTATAATACAATAATAATAATAACATTGATTTTTTATTTTTAAAATGTAAATAAAATATTTTGAACAATAACATTTAAAAAAACATTAACAATAATAATTATTGTTATTATTAAACAAAATAATATTTTTTATTTACATTTATAAAAAAACTAACTTTTTTTTTAAATTACTATTATTATTGCAATGCTATTGTACTAAAAATTAAAAATGTGTTTAATTAATTATTAATAATAACAATAATAAAACTTTTATTTAGAGAATAACAATAAAATTATAATACTAGCATTTAATACTTTGCTTTCAAACATTAAAACAAAGCTTTTATTTTATTGGAAACCGCATAAAACTGTTGACGACAGATTAATAATCAAGTCTTCTTACAATTTGTAATGCTTTAATGATCTAAAGTTTGAAAGCAGAGAAAGTAAGACAAAAATGGAGCAGCATTTAATTGTACAGTATCCCTGCATTAAATACATGTACAGTAGTCAACATTTGAAGTGGATCAAAACATCAAAGTCATAGATGAATTTTGAACAATACTTTTGAACAATAATTTTGAACATCACTCATGTCTTAGGACAACTTTGGTGAACTTTTTTGATCCACTTCAAATGTTGACTACGGTGTTTTAAATGCATTTGAAAATTGAAAGATTTACGCAATTCACGGTCATCCTTCTCATGTTGGAAAATATGAAATTGTGCATAAATATGAAACGTCCTCACGCCTGGTTGGTTGTTCTGTAACTGACCTTGGTGATGCGCGGGTGTGTGCAGCGGCTGTTCCCGGCGCTGGCGTGCATCCATGTGTTTTCCGGCTGAGCACATTCCTGTCGCAGGGAACACTTCCGGTCCTGAACACACCAGCCACACTCGAAGCTGGGCTCGGCCTTCAGACACAGACCACAGCTCTCTCTCAGAGCGAAACACTTGTAGAGGTGCGCTGCAGAGAGAACACACACACACACACACACACACGTCATCAACTCAAACTCACGGCTTTCAAACTCGTGCAGAAAGGCACAACTCAAAGCTTCTGGATGATATATCATCCTTTATAACTTTTTCACAGAAAAACAGTGTAAGAATGCAAAAAAAACCCTGTATTCATACAAACATTAGATTAAAATGTGGAAATAAGTGAACAAGTAAATAAATAATAATGAATAAATAAAATTATTAAATTAGATTTTTTTTAATTGTATTAATTAATTGAAAATAAATAAGTAAATAAATAATAATATTAAAATATGATAAATGAATATTGATCAAATTAATCAATATTAGATTAGAATTAATAAATAAGAAAATAAATAAGTAAATAAAAAATTAAAAGATTAAACAATGTTTTATTAAAATAAATAAAGATACATACAATTATATTAAATAAGAAAGTAAACAAGAAAATAAATAAATATTAGATTAAAATAAACAAATATATAAATTAATTAAAATTATGCTAAAATAAGAAAATGAATAAATAAGATTAAAATAAATAAACAAATGAATAAAAATAATATTAAATACAAAATAAGAAAATGAATACATATTGGATTAAAATAAACAAATATATAAAATAATTGAGTTATTATACCAGCATTAATCACAAATGAGCAGCAAATGAATAATTTATTACAATATTGCACCTACTTTTCCTGCTCACAAACTGTGAAAGCACACTTGCTTAAACCAGCAAAAGATGCTCTGAAACATTTAATTTACAAATGCTGCAACTCTCTGCAGCATCCAGTGAAGGTTGCTAGGCAACCAGCTACAGCGTACTGCAGCGGTTGCCATGGTTACCTTGCATGTTGTGAGGGTTGTCGATGATGAAGTTTCCATTCCACACCACAGACAGATCAACGGGGAGATCGCTGATGTCACTTCCTTCATAGTTATACTGCAACACAAAAACAAATGAATGTAATGGGATTAAAACATGAATAATTAAGATCTTTAGCAGCTCCTGAGGTCACATGGGACTGTTCTCGACCTCTGCTCTGTTTTATTAATATGACCAGATTTATTTAGGAGCGGCTGCATGTGTGAAGGGTTTACAGAACTGGTGTGTCTTTGGTCAGAAAGGGCAGAAACATCCGTCAGCTGAAACGCTTCATCCGTCCTTCACTCTCATTAAACATCAGAGTCTGTTCTCCCACTGGACTTCCCTAGACTAACATCTTCTTTTATTTAACATGTTGTTTGCTCACAATACTGCAGGTCCAGAGAGCAGCTTCAGGAGTGTGTGTGTGTGTGTGTGTCTGTGTGTGTGTCTGTGTGTGTGTCTGTGAGAATGTGAGTGTATATATGTGTGTGTGTGTGTGTGCGTATATGTGTGTGTGTGTGTGTGTGAATGTGAGTGTGTGTGAGAGAGTGTGTGAGTATATGTGTGTGTGTGAGTATATGTGTGTGTGAGTATATGTGTGTGTGTATATGTGCGTGTTTGTGTGTGTGTGTGCGTATATGTGTGTGTGTGTATATGTGTGTGTGAATGTGAGTGTGTGTATATGTGTGTGTGAATATGTGTGTGAATGTGAGTGTGTGTGTGAGTGTGTGTGTGTATATGTGTGTGTGTGAATGTGAGTGTGTGTATTTGTGTGTGTGAATGTGAGTGTGTGTATGTGTGTGTGAGAGAATGAGTGAGAGTGTGTGTATGTGTGTTAGTGAGAGAGTGTGTGTGTGTGTATGTGTGTGTGTGTGTAAGAGAGTGAGAGTGTATGCGTGTGTGAGAGTGCGTGTGCGTGTGTGAGTGCGCGAGTGTGTGTATGTGAGTGCGTATGTGTGTGTTTGGTTGCTAGTTTTAGGGCTGATGTTCATGCAACATCATTCAAAGCCCATTTTATTTCCGATGCCAAAGTAAATATGGTGCATTTCATTCAGCATGGAGTACAGCTGCAAGATTAATCGTTAAAAAATCGCCTTCTCAAACACCCATGAAATCTCATTCCTGAATGACAGCGATTCATCCATGTCTATTAAACCTTTGACAAAATCACACGAAAGATTCAGATCTGCTGTTGCCGCTGAACGAGAGAGAGCCGTGTCATGTAGAAGTATAAAACTGCTTCACAAACAATATTTTCAACCACACAGAATCATTATTCCTGTGTTAAAAATATTTATATTATCCCAGAAGTACTGAGATAAAAGTTAATAGTTCGGATAAAAACACTGATGTCTATGCTAGCGATCAAAGTAGAGCGAATTACCTTTTAAAAGTAACTTGATGTTTCAAATAAAGATTGTATCGATTACATCGTTACACCAGTAGGTGGCGACAAGTGACTGTTCAAAAATTTATTTGTTATTGAATCATTCATTCAAGAGAGTCGTTCAAAAACGCTGATTCATACATTAATGAAACAAGTGAAGTCTTTCAGTGAGTCATT